>WYDI02027947.1:0-134505 GCA_009867235.2 Psittacus erithacus
TCTAGCCTACTGGCCGACCGCGGAATTCAGTCTCCTTCCTCTTGCTCTCCAGCCGCTGCTTCCGCGCTCACGCCATTCAGTGCACTCTTGCCCTTCAGTTGCCTTTTTAAACAAGACTAGATCAAGACGATTATTCAAAAGATGATCAACACGGCTGATGCAGTGCTAATCAGTGCTTTTAGCCATGAACTCCAATGCCACCCTATCCCCTTGCGGATTTCCTCTCTCCAACTTTCTTGTATTGCTTCTTGAAGCTTCGGAGTAGTCTCTTCTGCCTTTTCCAGGAAGTCCAAGTCACGCTCCTCCCTAGCTCCAGTCACACCCGCAATTCCGTCTGCACAACTAGGATCAAGTCGATCTTTCAAGCAGACGCAAAGCCCATGTGCTTTCAGTGATTTCTTTTCCTTTACCATCTAGAGGGAAAGGAGTCGTCCAGGTCCCATCATTTCCCTCTATATGGTGTGATTACTGCTGCCTCTATCACTATGTGTGAGCCTCCGAGGAAGGTGGCTTGCGCTCCCCTCTTGTGCAGGCCTGCCCTTCCACCGAGATCTCTCCAGGTGTAGCAGCCCCTCGTGAGTAACGAGTCCGCCCATAGTGCCTTGCAAAAACCTCCAGCAGCTTGGAGAAATGGCCATCTGAGCCCTGCCACGTGAAACAGGGGGTTAATATTTTCCCATGGATACTGTTTAATCATGTAAATGTCAAATTGCTTGATTTGCCGGATTTTTCACATATTAAGTGTTTTGCAAGTAAGGCTCGCAAAATATATCTATAGTTCTCGAATAGGATGGAACCATATTGCAAAATAAGACTGCAAGTTCCACAAAATGTAACCATATTGCTGGAATAGGATGGATGTAACCATATTGTAAAATAGAGTCTTTGTCCATTTGAATCAATTGCAACAAATATTGAAGCTAGTCTAGAGAGCTTATACAATGAGGACAGAACCTGCACATGGTGACGGTAACAGGTAACTGAAGGAGAAGGGATAAAGGCCAAAGATCGCTTGAGGAACTAGAAGACCGGGGGACCTAAGTTCCAGTAATCGGTCAATAGATGGCAGCAGAGACCGTGAAATAAGGAATTTCGTACCATTTCTGGATGTTTCACTCCCTCTGCTGACAGAGCAACTGAAGGAGTACAAAATGAAGCACTGAAACCTAACTAACACCCCTATGGTGTGTCGGGCTCTTTATGGGAACTCATTAATGCCTCCTCTGTGTCATGTTGGTGTGCAAAGGGAACAGTAACCAATCCCCATTTTGGGGAGCAGCTTTTGTGCCCCATGTTTATCAGGGGGGTTGCATACCAGTGTCTGCCTCTGCAGGCCATGGACAACTAGATCCAAATTTTGGTTTTGATGGTAATAAGGGAGGTTTGGATTTAGACCCTCTTCAAAAACATTGATACCTGTCCAAGAAACTCAGCGCAGCTATGGTGCCCCACCTTTAATTGGAATCTACAACTGCAGCTCCTTCCTGTCTCTCTGAATGTGTTTTCTCCTTGCTGGCTACTGTTTCGACGACATCCAAATCATGCCTATGGGAATGGGCTTGTTTTCTCTTTCTGCACATCATTTTCTGGGAGTTAAACATCTATGTATATCTGAGAACATTAAAAACATTTCCAAGAAATACATTATTAAAACCATTAGTGTTTTAATTAGGCAGCCACCTTTGAAGTTTTTTGGTACGCATGTGGCCTGTGCACGTGTTTGAGTATTTAGTAATACCTCTCCATTGTGTAATGCATCTTTTTTTGTAGGTGACACCTAAGAAGTTACAAAATCACAGATATTCTAACAGCTTTATATGGAAGAATCTTTCAACTGATTTCTTCAACACAGTCTGACCTGTCTCATGTTCCTTAAGCTTTATTGTACTGTTTTGCCTGTCTTTCACTCTGTATGGTTTCAACTATTTGAAATACCTTTTTCATTTCTTCTACTACTATTTTTTTCTTCAAATGAAAACCAGCAGCTGTCTGGCAAGCACAGCAGCACATAAAGGTTAAGAATGTTCTATTCAGATAATAACACAGCTTTCACTAAACTCTTCTTAAAGCCATCAAAAACATCCTATAACACATTTCCATATAAGATATGTAGCTGTACCCCTACGTAGTGCAGGAGGGGTCCTCCTGATGGCTTTAGTGGTGGCAGGTGGGGGCCCTGATTTGCTTTTTGCTGCTGGAGAAAATGCTTGTCCTGAGTTCAGTACTGTGGCAGTGCTACAGGACATGTGCTTGTCCCCATCCATGGCTGTCCCATGATTTTTGGAGCAGGTCGCTTACCTTACACATATTGCCATCTCTGTAAGTCCCATCAAGAATAGGCTTGTGGAAGCAATGGTCTCCCTGAAGGCATTTGTTTGATTAAGCATGATGGCAGATTTAAGGCAGACAGGTTGCTAGTGAGATGTAGCTGACTGTGCAGTATCTAATTACAGGCTTTCCATGTTATAGGGTAACCTAGTGTCACATATAAACCTGTCAAAATTCCTCCATGATAGAAAATATGATGTCAAATCAAGCTGACCAGCAGCTTACAACCCTGTTTAGGCAAAGGGGTGTTTACTGCAGGTCGTTCATGGCATGTTCTTCTTTCATTTTGCTTGGCTTTAACCACCTTGAAATAAATGTTTAGCTGAAAATCCTGCGGTACTGCAGGTATCCACAAACAAAATAATATGTCAAGCAGGTTTCCAACATAAGGGAAATATTTTGTATCAGCTCTGGTAGTGCCAATAGCTCCCTGTACAGAATAAGGCTAGAAAGAAGTTTTCAGCTACTGTTATGCTCTCATCTGAAATTGGGCTTAACTCTAAAAGACTGAAGGCTCCTTAGATTTAACTTCTTAGCTTAATTTCTACCCAAGATGTCTGACCAAGGAAAAGGAGTTATAAAAAGGCATATAGGGAGAAAACTCTCAATAAGAATTAGGCTACAGCAATTGCAATTAGAGATGGAAACCTGAGAAAATACTGTGGTACAACAGTACTGCTTAACAGTTTCAACAGTACAGCTATTGTTCTAAAGATTTAGTAGATTAGGGGTGTGGATTTTTACCCTGTACCTATTAAAAAATTAAAAAAAATGTCCAACTGGTCAGGTACCAGACTCCCCGTGATGATGCTAATCAATTGTAGATAATGAAGAGCGAGTCTTCTTACCTAGTGGCCATGCTTCACATGAATACATCTCAAAAAGGCAACTCGCATGCATTGAATGCAGCTGCCACACTTCTGGACTGGGATTGCTAAACTGTAAAAGCAACATATGTGTGTGTGTGTATGTGTGTGTGACAATTTTCATGGAAATGCTGTCATAGGTGTAACTCATCACTGATGCTGAGATTTTTCTGTCGGTCTTGTAAAAGAGGTATAGAACTGAATGACATCTTCTTCCATGTGAGCATAAGTGCAAACTAGTAATTCCTTATTAAAGTGAAGGACCTAGGTAGATATACAGGGTAAGAAAGCAATTTCTCCAATAAAAATTGATCAGTCAAGTTTTGATATAGTATAAACAGCTAAAACTGTCAATGACCGTGTAGTGGTAACTACTTATTTGTTTTCACATTGGTCTGCAGGTGTTGGGGTTCTTCCTAGCAAAATGAAAACTCTTTGATGCTACAAATAGTGTTAAAATATTAAACTTTAACCACCTGCCCCATTTTTTGTAATTTAGTGATTCATTGAAGCAAATCATGTCAACGACAGGCTTCAGCCTGTAAACAGCTAGTCATTACTTTTGAGGTTTCTCTTGCTTACTACTATGTTCTAATATCTTGGCTCAGCACAGTGGTTTTCACTTCTCTGAATTTATGCTCACAGTTCTCATTAGTCTCAGCATGGCAAATATTACTAAAGCCACCTGTGTGCTATATTTTAGCCACTATGGAACACAACTGTCAAAGGAATGCAGAAAGGTGCCTTTCCCTCCCTAACATATATAAACCAGTATACGTGAATTTTGATGTTCTGAAGCACAATAAGTAGTCTTACTTTGAAAAAATGAACATCAGAGAATCAAACTGAGATTTAATTTTAAAGGTAGTGCTATTAAGCTCCCGACTTCGATCATTTGGCTGTAATTCTGAAACCAATTCTCCTTGTGGCCAGGGTGGATGGAGGTTTTGAGAGTGGTCCCACACATTAGTCAGGGGAATGGGGCTGCCCGTGCCACCAGGGGCTGCAGATGAGCGGTGAGAAGCACACTGGTGACCTCGGGTTCACATGGTGGTGGTGCACCCCACCTTCCCTGCTGCAGCACTTCACCAGCTAGCAAGTGATTTATGTGATCTGATTTGCTGCTGTCAGTTACCTCTGATTTGTGAACAAGCTGGAATCAGCCGCGGGGAGAGGGCGGGGAGGTGACAGAGGGATACTTGAAAGAAAAGTTACATACCTCGCTGCTCTGAAAGGCTAAACATATAATCTTCTGCAGGAGTTCTATAATTTCTACCTTGCCTGGTCATCTGGTAGGAAGAAAAACTGCTAACTGATGACAGCCTTGAAAAGAGCAATTGAAAAGGTTTGTTTTTTTTTCTCCCTGCAGGTAGAAATCCTAGGAAAGTGGAGGGTGTGAAGAAGGAGCAGTTTGCGTCTCTGGCATGTGGAATTAGTCACTGCTGGCAAAGCATTGATTGAAATGTTACGGGCAGAGAGCTCTTCATAGTGGAAACAATATAGAAGCCTTTATAGTGGAAACAATATAGGAGCCTTTATTTCTATATGAACTTGGAAAAAACCAATTAATTTGTTTTCTTCTTGCTGACAACTTCTTTGAAGTTATGGACTTTGTGAAGATATTCACGTGGGACCTCACCAGTCATGAACGTTGTGTTCTGTCAGGTTGCTCTGAAGGCAACCCCTGATGAGGGACCTTTCTCATCTCTGTGGAAAGCCCTTGGGATGTCCCAAGACTGCTAAGGCCCCTCTACACTTCTCCGCATCTTTGTGCCTCAAAGTGTGAGCCTTGTCACCATCCCTTGTTAATCCTTGGATGAAACCCTTCAGGTATCTGTGCTGTATCAAGGCTCAACCCATACAAGACATACAGGGCCATGCCTTATTGTATAAAGGGGACCATGCCTGATCCTTAGCACTATCTGTAGGCATTTTGTAGCAAAAAGTGGTGATAGCTGTAGGACTTCTGTGTCTGTGTGCTGTACTTAATGAATGCCAAGATCTGAAGCCATTCCTCAAGGCAGCAAGTCAAAGGACATAAGATGAGCCTGGCTGTCAGGTGACATGTAACTTCTTCTTCGAAAGATCTAAACTCTGTTCCTGTTTGCTGGTCTTGCACAGGCTATATGTAAGGGCTGGCCTTCTCAGTCAAGTTTGAGGGCATCCTGGAGTACCTTCAAGTTCCCAGCTGCAGAGCAGAGTGCCTCTCAAGAATCTTCAAATGGGGCTTAATTCACATTTCCTCTTTTTGGAGACTTCTGTGATGTTTGGTCTTCTGAAAGCTGTTAAAGATGTGTCTAATACCCCCTTCATTGCTTAAAAAATGAAGGCTAGGGAGGTTGTGCTGCAAGGAGGAAACTTCATTTTAATGCCCTCATTAATCCCCTGGCCCATCTAACCTGAACCCTCCCACTCCTCTTTTCGCCTTTGTGTCACATGCTGTTGCTGCACCAGGTTGGCCACAGCTATGGTTCAAAGGCAAATTCAAGGAGATGCTGCCAGGGGAATTAAATATTGCCACACAGACATACCTCGTGCTATGAACTGCTTTTGCATTGTATGTGCTCCTTTGGTTCACTTCTTAAAAAAAGAAAAGAATTGCGCAAGTGCCATAGCTAACCATTCAGAACACTTGGCCAGAGGTTTCTGAGCTTGGGTTGGAGTTTAGCAGCACACATGCTTGTTGTGGTATGCTACTAGCATTGATAAAAGTGTTGTTTAGTGCCAGAGAACAAATGCTGAACCCCAAAGCCCAGACTAGAGTTTTACAGCAAATAGTAGACAGGCTAGGTTTTCTTATTGCCTACAGAAATATGTGGAGTATCTAGCTGTTCTCCATACACGTGTGATGCAAAATGTGAGTAGCTCTACACAGGGGAGCACTATGGGCAGATTACATCAATGGTTGCAAGCAGAATATAAAGTTCTGGCATTTAATAAAATGCCGTAACAGAGCTGAATAGGTAGTTATCCCTCATTAGTGAATAACCAAAGAAACATGCTGAGTGATGTGCTGTCTTTTTAATCATATTAGTCCACATGAGACTTGGACAGAGCTATTTATTATCCATCCTGTTTTCATAACTGAGGTTTCTAGCTCTAGCAGAGGGACTAAAGATGCCAAGTTTCTCTAGTTTCTTTTTTTTTTCTCTTAACTTCAGCTTGAAACTGTTAAGGTTCAAAAAAATCAGCATTGCTCCTCAAAAGTTTATGCTTCACTGACAGTTTTCATAAAGAGGTAAAATTATCAGTTTTCACTGTGATCAGCACTGGGAGGCTTAGAGTGTGCTAGGATGGAGATCTTCGTAGTCTTACAGACCAAAAAGCCTGTTGACATGCCCAAGGACTGAATATATTTAGCAGTAGAAGTGAATCAGCTACAAATTGTAGAAATGGGGATAATATTTAGCAACTGTTACAGGTCAATTGCAGTGATGAGCAGGATTTGGAACTCAGTCCCACCTGCATTATTTTCCCCTCTCTTTGGACAGCATGTTGGGACCTCACATCATGGCTCTCTTTTGCTCATACCTGAAGAACAACAGATCATTGCCACCCAGCAGCATCCTTGGTTGTGGCCTATGACCACTCACAGTGGTACCCAGCCACCACTGTTGGCTGGCCAGCCTGCTGCTGCCATCCTCTCCATCACTGGTAGATGTCAGTAGAAAAGCCCTAGTACATGTGGCACAAGTGGAAGAGGCTTATCCCCCACTGGTGACCCTGTGTAAATGAAGGCACTTGCACAAGTCCTTTTTACTTTCAGCTGCTCCAAAAAATAGGTTTTGGGTTTTTTTTTGTTTTTTTGTTTTTTTTTTTTTTTCAGGGTGTTTGCATGTACATCTGCTCTAGAGAGGTTTAACTTTGTTTTTCCAGGGCAGGTGGTTTTCTTTAGAAAAAGCTCATTTTGCAAATCCATAATATCTGGAAGAGACATTTGTTCCTAATCTTTGTCTTAATTTGGTATAAACCAGCAGAGATATAAATTGCTTGGGCTAATCTCATAAATTTATTTTCTAATATTTCTTTGCAACTGCAGGATAAGAGATTTTTGACATTCAGAAATATTTGGGCAGTATGTAGAGGGTTTTTTGATACTCACTTTACAGTACTGGTTCTGAGCTGAAACTCTGAGGAAACTGACAATGAGCCTGTGAAGAAATTTGAAAAGAAAACTATAACGGTCAGTGTTAGTGCTACTGCTGCCCCTAACAGTTACATAGCATATGTGTGTCCAGGTGATATAAATATTAAAATAGACTTTCATTTATCTAGTATTACTTGTGACTCAGGAAAACTACAGTAATTGTGTGTGTGCAAGGTATGAATGGAGAAGCTGGCACAGCTGTGGCTACAGCAAACATCCCTCTGTGCTTAAGTGAATGAAATTTCACTGTACTGTAAGACATTATCAGAGATACAGTCTGTAAACATTGGATCAAAGTCCTCCAAGTGTTCCCAGGCTAGGGAGTAGGAAATCCCTGCTTTCTTCCATTTCAAATGAACTCCAGACAAAAAATTTGCAATTACCTAGGCAGCTTCAAGATGTGTGCGCAGTTACTTTAGAAACAACAAGGGTGTTAAACATATGAAGTTCAGGTGTTGCCTTCTGGCAGTTTTTGTGTGTTCTTTAATATTCATCTTTGTAACTTAATAGGCATAAATAGAGATCATAATTACCTTAAACAAAAATGCTTTTTAAGTTTTGTCTGCCACATTATTTTGCACTTTCCCTTTAGACGGCAAACCATACAGACAGAATTGTAACCTCTGTGGGAAATACAATACTTGGTATCTTTTATTGCACAGCAGTAAGTTTCACTGCTGAGGTAACAGCCAAAGCCATGAGAACTTCCTCAAAACTCACTCTGGCTTATGCTAGTGATAGCCAGAGTTCAGACTATTTGGAAACCATTTCTTATTCTGACAGTCGGTAGCATATGCAAGTATTTTATGGAGTGGCCCAGTGGGATCTAGGGGAATTTATGAGATGCTATGTGCCATAAAACTAGTTCACTTAATTCATAAATAACCTTCTGAGCAAAGAGGAAAGAGAGGAAACCTTTGCTTAAACCTGGAGGAAAAACACAAAATATACTGTAGCAGCATGTCAGCTCTCCCCTGCCGGCTGTTGCTGTCAGAAGGTGTAGATGTCCCTGGGCTCAAGTAATGCCAGTGGACACCTTGGATTGACCAGCCCAAGTCTTGAGGGTGCTTTCCAGAAGAAATTTAAGACCCAGACTCTTCTGAGGTTTACTATTTCAGAGCCTCTGACTTGTGTGTGTGGATACAGCCACTCACCCGCTGCAAACACACTGCCAGCACACACTGCTTGCAGGGTCAGGGCTTGGCTTAAGTCACTTGATACTGAGGGATACAGGAGAAGCAGTGGCAAAGCAAGAAGAAGATGAATATGCACTCTGCCCAATTGCTGAAGTTGTGCCTGTTATAATTGGCCTGAGGGAAGGGAGTTAGGTCTTTCATGTGCTCCTGAAACTTATTTATTCATTTGCTCCTGCTGTTTCTAATAGCTGAGAACTGGGGCATGTGGAGAAATCTCCAGGAGTCATAAACAGAGCAAAGCACCCAAAATAGGGCCAGTCCTTCTCTGACTTCCTTTTATTTTCTTCCTGCCAGTAATGGCAACACTTACGAAGGAAAAACTTGTATCAGATGAGTCCCTGCCTCTTCTGGGATTTATTTTTCTCAGCTGGCCAAGGTTTGGTTTTTTGGTCTCTGTTGCACATCCCCTGTGAGGAGGAAAATGCATTGAAATATTTGAAAGCCCAAGGCAGGGTTGGTACTTCCCCCTCTCACCTTCCTGCATCTGTTAACCTTCCCCACATGAGGAGACTCTTCCTTAAATGTCTGGGGAGTAGCTCAGGCCAAAAGGAAGAGAGGAGCAGCATGGGTTTAATTTGGCTTATTGTTTATGGTAGGTTGCCTAATTTCAGGTGAATGGCCATTTGTTGTATTAGCTGATGTGTATTGTGATATTGTAATTTGAATTAAGAAGAGCCTCCCAGTGCCAAGATTAGCATCATAAAATGAAATAAAATAAATAAAAAGGGTTAAAAAAACAATCAGCCAGTCCAATTAAAATTGTGGCTGTCTGGAGCCATGGAAAAATGTAGCATAAATAGACCTGCAAGATTTGCAGGGTGGAGCTGGCATTGGCAGTAAGGTGTACAGGTATATACCTGTCTTTGTTTTGGCCTAAACAACCCCTAGTGAGCTCCTTTTTGGGATTAGAGAACAAAAGTCAGGCAATCACTGCCGAATTGTGGAAGCAGCCAATCTGCAGAGGAAAAGTACCTGTTCAAACAGTCCCCACTTCACTGAAACATCTCCACAGCCTAAAGACTGTGCTTATCAGTTTATTATCATGCTTTCTGGTAATTAGTGATCCACTTCACCCCTAGCAAGCTCACATCAGTGTTGAGCTAAACTGACAAGATAAACTTGGTGCTTAAAATTCCATTTCCATTAATAGAAATGTACCCCATCCTGTCATTTTTTTTTTTAAGCAGATTTTTTCTGAAGTTATATGAAATACTAACACATAAGATAAAGCCTGGGAGGCATGCACTTAAAGGGAGAAATGTGTGTTTCTGAACAGCATGACATCTTAGAGTTTTCATGTTGTAGAATTTTTGAAATGGCTATTCTCTGTCATACCCACTTTACCTTTTGACATTGGTACTCATTTCTTCATTTTATGCCTTTCACAATTTTTGTTTTCCCTTATCTGCTACTCAGTGTAGTAAAGCCTGGAACTGGTAAAACTCTTAAACACACATTCCACTGCAAGTTTTTATGGGATTTTTCTTGAAACCAGTGGGTATTAAGGTCTTGCTCAAGTGCTTATTAAATCACAACCAAAGTCTTTGTCATCCAGGCATGATTTGGGGGCAAGGTGTTTCTTGTGGCTGGTTCAATTCCATAGATATGATGGCAATACAGACAAGCCAGATCTGCTCACCAGCACTGCTTTCTTCTGAGGCACAAATCATAGAATCACAGACTGGTCTGGGTAGGAAAGAACCTTAAAGCTCATCCAGTTCCAACCCCTTGCCATGAGCAGGGACACCTTCCACTAGAGCAGGTTGCTTCAAGCCCCATCCAACCTGGCCTTGAACACTGCCAGGATGGGGCAGCCACAGCTTCTCTGGGCAACCTGTGCCACTGCTTCACCACCCCCACAGGGAAGAACTTCTTCCTAATAATCTCCTCTCTGTCAGTTTAAATCCATTCTTCCTTTTCACTACACTGTGATAAAGTGACTCAAAAGTCCCTCTCCAGATTTCTTGTATCAAAATTAAAAGAAAAAGGAAAAGATCTTTAGAGCAGATGAAATTTCCTTGGCATTCTGATACTTGGATGATCACATTGGCTCAGATGTGAGCTGATTTAAAGTGTGGAGTTGTGTCCTATGCTCCTAGCTATTAGAAGCAACTGCTCGAAGATGTTCTTCTTGTTCTGCAGCACAAAAATGCTGCTGGGATTGTAGCAAAACAGCTCTTCGCATAAAATATGATGCGTGCTGTTCCTTAACCAGCTTGCCATCAGCCTATGCCAGGGTGAGAGAGGTTATTGTATGATCCAGCATCACAGGCAGCCTGACCCAGCTGCCTCCCTGGGAGCTCATGCTGCAGTGTAGATCATAGCACAAACACCTTACGGGGCAGACCACGGAGTTGTGTCTTGGATGAAACCTGTCCAAATAAACAAAAGTGGGGAGATCCCCTGTGTTTTTGAAGCAGTCTTGACTGCCTATGGAGAGCCTGAGTTGAAGCGTGGTCATTTCTTGCAAATGAATGGTCCATCAGTCTGGATCTGGCAGTCCCTTCACAAAGCGTGTTTTCCTTATGCTCCCTTTTATCAGATTCATATACATTGCCCTGAAAAGTGAGCGCTTATGGAAAAAAATCCCCAAACTTATTCTCTTTCATTTGAATTTGCTGTATGAGCCAAGTCAGAAAATACACAAACACTCCTAGAAAAAGTCTTTCATGAAGGTAATATTGGACTAATTTTTTTAAAAGGCAATCTGCCAAAGGATGTCCCATGTAAGCTTTTGTAGACACCAATTTTTCTACGCAGAGCTGAGTTGACAGCTTTCCTCCTGAGATAATCACAATCTTCTGGGACAAAATTACTTCTGACAGTATAAAACCCAGGACATCTTTGATGTAAAATCTGACTCAGACACATAAATGGTGAGACCATGGAGTCATCCCATTCAAGAGAAAATGTTAGTAGTGGAAGTGAGATCAGAGGTGCCAGCTAAATTAATCAAACTAGTAAAATGTGAGGAAGTATCAGTCTATAAAGCTGCCTAATAAATCTTAGTTCACAGCCTTTGAATTGAAGCGTCTTTGGACACTAAGCTGGGTGTCAGGCTGGGAATGAGCACTCTGTGTCTGTAGTCCTGTTGGCATATGCATGATGAGCTGCATTTAATGTTTTGAATGTGCTCTTTCTTTTTTGGAAAAAGCCTGTCTGAATCTCTAGTGCTTGTTGATGCAGTGTAATATGCAATGGCAGGTTGTTCTTTTTCTCCCCTCTCTTTCTTCCTTCTCCTCGTTTGGGATAAGGATGCTGGAGCTGCTATGTCAAGCTGTGGTGTGAAGATCACAGGTTTGGCTCTGTTCCCTCCGCCTGCCCTGGGGATGGCAGAGGGGCGGTGGGCATCACTTGCCCCTAAGTATCAGCCACTTTGACTCTCTGAAGGCGATTGTGGGTTTTTCCAGGGAAGGACACAGAGTATCGAGGTGAGTATCAACCAGCAAACGTTCTGCAGAGGTAAAAGTGTAACAAACACTCCCATGTTTTTCTTAGATTTCTGAGAAGTATGGAAGGAGCTGGGTTGCTCTGTCGGGGAATTGGCACAGGTGATGCAACCATCACCAGGGAACTGGTCAGAAGGGCTCTTCCTGCTCTAACCCATCTGGGGGAAGGCAAAGCAGGTCCTGCAGGGGAGGTTTTTTTGGGTGGCTTCTTCCCCAGCTGCACCCACAGACCCATGACTAGCTGCCACCTCTTGGCCTGCTGCACCAGAAATGTAGCAGTGAAGTAGGTGTTGTGCAAGTCACCAGAGCTGAAGTCCATGTTGGTGCAGTGATTTACCTTAAGGGAGATTTCACTCTGGTCATCACACACTGCCCAAGCTGTAGTGTTCACCACTGCTGGTGTTCTTACATTAGTTTTTCTGCATTAATCTGTGTCCCTCCGTCTACCACTGTGCCATGCTATTACTCTAGCATAAGAAAATGATGCAGTTAAAGGTGATGCTAATTGTGGTGTTTAGTCCAGGAATATCGATGGCAATAATATCCCGGTAAGCCTATTTTTGAGCATCCTTTGCTTTAAAAGACGTGGAGATTGAGATGAGTGTTTCAAAGCGGGAAAGGAAGGGAGGAGGATGTTTCTGTTCCCTCAGGCTTTGAGCAAAACTGGGAGCAGGAGCTCAAAAGCTTCTTCCGCCCAGGTCCCAGTGGGGCGGTGGCAGGGTGCGGTCAGCAGGGGGCGCCAGCGCTCCAGGGATGCGTCCCGCCACTGCCGCGCGGAGCACCGCGGCCGCCTTTGCTTGTAAGTGTCCTATGGAGTGTGGTCCAGCCGCCGGGAAACCGAGCTCAAGGAACAGCTTCCTGACAGCAGCCCTGTAGCACCTTGGAGCAGCTTTCCGATACTTAAAGGGGGCTGGAAAGCCATGCTTTGCAACGGCATGTATTGATGGGACAAGGGATAACGGCTTTAAACTGACAAAGGGGAGACTTAGGTGAGACGTTAATAAGAAATTTTTCCCTGTGAGGATGATGAGGCCCTGGCACAGATTGCCCAGAGAAGCTGTGGCTGCCCCATCCTGGCAGTGTTCGGGACCAGGTTGGATGGGGCTTGAAGCAACCTGCTCTAGTAGAAGGTGTCCCTGCTCATGGCAAGGGGTTGGAACTGGATGAGCTTTAAGGTTCTTTCCTACCCAGACCAATCTGTGATTCCATGAAACTTGTGGTGTGCCCGTATACTCACAGTAAGGTTCAGCAGGTAGCTCCTGCTCACCTTAGAGCAGGAATGAAATATTAAACAGCCTACAAGCTCCTGGAAAGTATTTCAGATGCTTTTCCACTTTGGTTTGGCTTAACACTCCCTTTTCTATGTGCTATTCTGCATTTGGCCACGCTTTTCTTAGCATCCTTGAAAGACCCCTCTGGAAAGGTAATGGAGATGGAGAAAAAGCCAGATGAGGAAAAGCCTTCAGAAGTCACTCAGACAGATGAGGCGCACAGATTTCTCTATTCCTGGCCATATTTCAGCAGCAGGTCTCAAAGTGCCACCAACTTCCCAAAGAAACAGCAGCTCTTCAAGTTTGCTCACTGCCTTGCTTGCTTCTTCACCCTTCAGTCTGCGGCAGCATAGTAGAGCCTCCCTGTTCTCTCTACTCTCAGCAAGTACAAAGCAGCCCCTGTCTCTGTGGTTCAGCTCACCATCTAAGCATGCGAGTAATCTCATCCCCATTAAGCAAAACACTTAGACACATGCTTACCTTTAATTATGTACTTAAACTAAAGACTTGTGAACTTGTATCCTGCTCTCCTGCTGGACAGCACAGAACTTAATGAGATGCTTAAAGTTCAGTAAGTACTCAATGATTTCCTGGATCAGGATTTAAATAGAAGATTGTTCCACCTGGTATTTAAAACTAGATTATGTTTAATTTTGCAGTCAGGGCACTTCCTTGAGATCACATTGGTTTGCTATAAATAGTTCTTGGGGGCAATGTCCTTGGGGTATATTCCAGGCCCCTTTGATCAGACTCTTATTGACATGAGTGGATTTACATCAGGTCCTGGGTCCCTGCATAGGAGAGGGAAGGAAGGAGGCAGCTGAGATCACACCCTGTTGCCTCACCTCCTGAGTGACACTGGTGAGAGCCAGAGCCTGCAATGAAGGCGCATCAGCTTCCTCTCCCACAGATGGGAGAAGGTTGGGCAGGGCGGGAGAAGAGGCAGCATTATGCCCTGCAGAAGCCGGGTTTGCCTGAAAATCATGTCCTTCACCTACACTTTCTTTCACCCTCCATGTCCCAAATAAAGTTATGGAGCACAGAAGGTGAATTCAAAGATGTCCATTCCATTTGTGCGGACAAAATGTGCTGCTCCTCTGTGAGTTGCATTTGCTGTTGAGATTAGTCAGGGCTGACTTGTTGCCCACAAGCTTTAGAAAAGGACGGTTACTTCTGTGCTGGAATTCCAGAGAGCTGAGCATTGCCTGTATAACATGAGGCTGTAGCTGTGGTCCTTCATCACAAACACAGCTTTTGAAGAGCTTTTAGCTCTATTTTCTTTAAAGAGGTGTAATGGATAAATCAAGAAATAAACTTAATTAGAACATAGTCATAAATTTGTACAGATTTACATGCCTCTAGATAGTAATATATCCAGTCATGGGGACAAGGGGAAAATAAAGGAGAAAAAAAAAGGAGTTTGTTTTGGTTTTAAGTGTCTGAATGGGATACTGGAACCATCTTAAAGCACACTAAGTATGGCTCAGGAATTCACACATAATCGTGTGCTCAAATGTGAGAGTTTTTTTCTTCATGCAAAACATCTATCATCAGAAAGGGGAAACTGTTTCATTTAATTTGCATTCCAGGTTACTAAGGAATTCTTTAGTTTGTTGCAGTAAGCCTGTGCAGTGTTTTGCTTAGCTACAGAAGCCAGAGGCAGATAGTATAATTCCTATTTCCTGATTATATGACATAAGTGAAGGGGCAGAACTTGGACAGCTCGGTTTACAACTGGATGCAGGGTTTCGAGAGCTGTTAGCAAATTAGAGCTGTAAAGGGAGAGCGTCTCCTAAGACCAACCTGTTCCCACATCCTGCCCTGATATTCTCCTGAAGGATCCCTTCATTTGCATCTCCAGTTTGTCATATAATGAGGTTGAAATGTAGCTATATTTTATTAACATGAATATGTTTGTGGTGTGTGTTAAGTTGCGGTTGGTGCCTGATGCAATCTGGTTCTTATCTTCATCTTGCAGCTCTGAGACACTGGGGAAGAGCAGAAGTTCCCTGGGATGAGTCCCTGTAAAGTCTCAGGAATAAATCTCCTGAAATTGCTGTTCTGACAGATCCAGTGTACTCTGCCTTTTGTGGTAGTGTCAGCCATGAAATGCCTTTTTCCTTACAATTTTCCCTTCACTCTATTTCTTAGTTTTTCCCTCTCTTTTTTTGAGGCGCAATTCTCTCCTCCATCTACAGGGGTTTTGCTTCTGTCCACTCTTTCTTGCTTCTGTTTCCTCCTCCTCTTTTTATTCCCTATCTTTCCTTGGGTCTTTATGACCACCTTCAGCATCACCTTCTTCACCTGTTTGGCTATGCCTTCCTCTGCAAAAAGAAATACATTCCTTTCTTTCACAGCCTTCAAAAGCCATTTGCCAAACCCCAGTCACTGCAGGCTCCCACCTATTGTACGTGAAGCACCAAAAGATCAAATCTGAGCATCACCCATTCCCTCAGCCTTGTAGAGATGGCAGCCCCAAGACAGATTTTACTCCCTCTTTCCTTAGCTGCCACTAGCAAGAAGGAAGCAGCTACTTTCTCTGCAGCTTCTTTTCCCTTGCTTCTGCTGAAGTAAGCACCAGCTCCACTGCTGATGGTTATCCTAGCAGTGGAGAGCTGAGCCTGCTCTGCTCTCAGCATTGCAACCTCTCAATTTCTCCTGCTGCTTTGTCCCTGATCTGTCTACTAAAGACTGAAAACCTCCAGAAGTCAGACACCTCTTGCACTGCAAGTGAAACAGCTTTATCCCTTAAAAGCCTGCATCTGTTTTGCAACTGAAAATACTTGATTTTCTGAGGTCCTAATTTGTCCCCCCTGCTCCACATATTTTAATTACCGGAGCATCAGTTGTCAGGTACTTGTAGAAAACATACACTAGGGCAGAGTTTGAACACAGGACCTGAAATCCACTCTCAAACTTAGATGGGTGTTGTTTGGAGACATCATACCCAGGGTTCTCATTGTGAGCCTCAAATGCAGATTTTACGTCTGTCCTTTTGCAAAATCTGAAATGTGGCTGGCAGCACCCAGGGGGAAGCATGGGGAGAGAGGGCTGAGCCGGAAACCTATGTCCAAACAACCCACAGCTTTGAAAATGCTCACTGCAGGGGTTGGATCCAAATGTCATGGCTCATGCCCATCTCCATAAAGAATGAGAGTGAGAAATTAAACACCCTGTTCCTTTAGCTGACCAAGATATTATGATATTCTGTAATCATAACAAAAAGAGAGCAGCAGGGCCAGACTAAGTCTTGGCTGTTCTTTATCCCTGTGAGTAGTACAGAAAGACAAAAATCAGATGGGATGAGTAAATTTTAGGCCATAAGGCAAGTGCAGATGTCTCATCTGGAGAGGAGTGCCTTGCAGCTAATGGCTGCAGGCTATTTGCTGTGGAGCTGCACCAGCTCTATGAAAGGGGATAGGGTCCTGCTCCTCAGTATCCCAGGCCAAGGATTAGCCAGGAACACCTTCTAGGCTCTAAGCAGAGCACTTTGTTTCCTTAACTTATTGATAATCCAATTTGCAATCAAACCTATAGTGAACTGTGCAGGAAGGCATGATTACAGGTGTGGTATAGAACAGCCTTTCCTGAAGTGCAGATGCTTTTCTGGTAGCCCTCCACAAACAGGGCACTGGGTTAAATATGGTTTGCAAAGACTCACCAGTCTGATGTTCAAATGTTGCAGCTTGGCAGCCCTGGAAGCACATGGCACTGGTCCCTGGCATAGACCACAAGTTCAAGGTATGGGCCAGTGGTTCTGGAGTCTGCAGGAGAATGGAGGCACCCCCAAAAGGTGTTGTTGTAAATATGCCCTTCAGCTAGACACATGGGGAGCTGTGGAGGGAAATACTGTGGTGCAGTTGCTTCATAGTCTTACTGTTTGTATCCCAGATCTCACTGTGTTTCTGTTTGGGGCTCCAAAAAGTGCTAGCACAGAGGAAATGCTTTTCGTGTGGTACGTCCTATGGCATGGGCTAACTATCCCACCACTGCGAAGTAAAGCAAGGTGATGCTGCTCTACTATGGCTTCTTTTATACAAACATTGACTTACGAGGCACTTGGGGTGCAGCAGTGGGAGGGATGCCAGAAGCTGGGTGTAAGGGGCCACCCAAGCAAATGACTGTGGTAAGAGCAGATGATCCCCATTTGGGAACTGGCAGCAGGAGGTATGGCTGTAGGAAGAGATGCTGCTATGGAGGCTGCCTAAGTCAGCCCTGGCTCATGCTTGGCTTCCCGCACACGTGCTGCAGGTCTGCTACTGCTGCTCCCTTTGTTGGTGCTGGCACCTTCCTTCCCCTTCTTTCCCCTCCCAGGTTCTGCATTGTGGCTCCTGTGCTGTGTATAGAAGAGGTTCTGTTTCTTTTTCTTATGCAATACTAGTAGCGCTTGGTTTAAATTTAATTTTTTTCTTTCCAACAAACATTTTTTTGGCAGTGCCTTCTTTGCCCTTCAGCTGTTTTAAATGTTTATTTCTCATTCTGCACATGTTTGACAAAGACAGCACTTACACAATTCCTCTCTGAATAACTCCCTTTCTCCCTAGAGCCAATAAAAAGACTATAAAATGAGACACTGCACTTCTGTGTTAAGCATTAGTTTACCCATTGCATTTCCCTACACTAAAAGACAACGCTGGGATCTGAAACCTTGAGAGGATCATGGTCTGGCAATCCAGGGTGGTGCAGCCAGCTCCTTCCAAATGCTGTTTTGCATGCTGTTATTTTTCCTGGCACATAAACTTACCTTTGGGTGGGGGGAAAGAAACTTGAACAAACATACCTGAACTGTCAGTTTATAGCCCATGCTTACCTTTTCTCTTGTTCTCTAAGGTCTTGAGATGTAATTATGTGCCCACCCAAAACAGCACAGGCTGAAATAGTGTGTTAGGATGGGCATTAACGAATGCACGTACTCAGGGTACACAGAGATTTACCAGTGAGATAAAATGTCTCAAGATTTTGTGGCTTTTAGATAGACAACTGCTTTATGCATAGACATAGATTCCTTCAAGAAAAGTTTAAGCCTTCCAGTGAATTATCGCATCCAAGCAAGACACCAGTGACTAAATGACCAAGTATCTTCCCTAAGTTCTGTATTACTTATGTTTAATCCACTGATACACAAAAAAATAGGCCTGGAGCAAACCCTGCTGTACAGGAAAAGGAGTTTTAACAGAGAAAATCTGTTTGGATTTTTAGGGTAAAATAAGCTCAAGACTTCTTCCAAGTTTAATTCATATTAAAGCTGATCTAGAAAGACAAAATCATAGAGTAGTTTGGGTTGGAATGGACATTCGAAAGTCATCTGGTCCAACCCTCCTGCAATGACAACTTCAACTAGATCAGATTGGTCAGAGCCTCATCCAACCTGACCTTGAACACTTCCAGGGATGGGGCATCTGTAAGCTGTCTGGGTAACCTGTGCCATCAGTTATTATTATTTTAATTCCCTTTAATTTGTTAGAAATGATACAATGAAACAGTGGAAGAAATGGTCCATCTTTCCCTCCCGTAACTTCTGCCCCTACGTGTTCATACTTCATGTTGATCCTGTAAGTAAATCTGAAATTCAGTGTTACAATAATGATAAATTTCCCACAATACTTCTCAGGGGTTCAAAATGCAACCTTAGGAGAGGGCTTTCTTTTCCACCACCAACTTTACAAACTGTAAAAAAGTCATCATATAATTTATGCATCTCAGGAATTGCAGATTGATGGCTGGGGCCATGTATATGGAATAGATTTAATTCACTCAAATTCTTTGTAAATTTAGCAGAATTAGTCTGATTTGGAATTCTGGCCTGAGCCAGTAACTCACATTATGATAAACAAGTACTGCTTTTTTTCTGCCTGCAAATTGAGTTCGATGCACCCACTATTTGACTGCTTCTTTAATTACTTTGCAGTGGAAATCTTTTTGCCAGTAGTGAATGCTTGAAGTTTGCAGCTGCCTTGTTTGTCACATTACAAATATGGGCTGAAATCCTGCCATTGGTGAAACTCTCCTGGATTTCACGAGACTCAGGTTTTTCCTCACAGGCTACTATCGTTCTTCCTCCATCTATCTGTCTAATCGCTATAATGAGATTTGCAAAGGGCGAGCATAGAAGTCAACTGTAAAGTCCAAAGTGAGCTATTACCAGAAATTCACTTTCCATGAGTATTCTCATGGAAAATGTTGGAGTTCTGAAACGTACAGGGAAAACGAACACAACAGGCCTGCAGACATCATTAAATCCAAACAGTTTAGAGTTCAAATTACCTTGCACAGGATTTTTTTTCTTTCAGTATTATTTCAGCTCTGCAAATTTCATACTGCAAAAACGCCCATGAAAAAAGTAAGTTAGGAAACTGGATGGGTGAGGTGACAGAGTCTGCCAGATACTCCGTGCACCTGAAAAAGTCTGCTGTGAGGGTTTTCCTTCCCAGGAAACTCATTTGCTGCTCCCAGGTGAGTTCCTGGGGAGATTTGCTGCTAGGCAGAGATGGGCAGCACCCCACAAGCCCTCCCTGCAGATGCGGTCCACCATTCCTTGCGACCCTGGACACCATGGACCATGCTGCAATCCTGGTTTGCCAGTGGGATCCTGGTAGAATGTCTGCAGCCATGAAGAGTTCAGCACTGATGACTTTCTTGAACCCAGCAATAACAGCCACTTGTTTTTTACAGTAGATATTCAGGATGTCACTTGCTTGTCTCACTTCACATCACTTCAACATTAAATGACTGACTCAGCTGCACTTTAGCCAAGAGGAAACAGCCTTTCCTTATGCTGAGATTCAGTGTCCACTTTCATCTTGTTTTAAGTTTGAGCCCATGGTGACCTTTAGTGAGACAGCTGCACTCCGCTGTAAAGACCATTAACCTGGCATAAATTTTCATTTTAATGATGCAATCTTTTATTATGATATTTATCAACTCCAGAAGTATTTACCCTGTGCTAAACATCTGCAGCTCAAACCTGTCTGGCAGTTGTTGTCTTGGCCTACCAGGTCCTTCATTTTTGCCACAGGAATGTTTGGCTCCAGTAATGTTGGGCAATCCTCCATGAGCCTTTTGCTGGCAGACAGAAAAAAATGTCACGTTCCTTGGCAGGCTCTGCAGGCTTCTTCTCAAAGTTCTGCATTGCACCTTGCACTACAACAAAGGAGCAAACCAGCAGTAGATATGGGGACCTTGAGTAAAGGAGAAATCACTGAAGCAGAAGGCTCAAATATAGGAAGCAAAGGTGTTTTCCTCTCTATAAGTCTAAGTCGTAGAAGAGAAGTGGTCACACGAAGCATCAGGCAATTCCTTTTATTAGAAATTGCATTCAAAATTCTGCACTCTACTAAAGTAGTAGTGGATTAATGCTCCCTAAATTAACTGGTGAACTTGAAGCAATAGACAGAGGTGCTCACAGTTAGTAAAAGTTGATTTTTGTTGGTTGTGGTGGCTCATTGCTTTGCTGTTTTACTTGTATGTATTACATGCACCCTAGGTGGACCAAACTGAAAATCAGCATCTTCTGCTCCTTTTCCTCCCCTCCTCTGTTTTCAGGAAAGTGTGGTGAAGGTGTTCGTGTTCGGAGCAGAAGTGTCAGGTGAACACACACGTTAATATGCAAGGGGAATGGCAGTGGTTAATATTTCTAGAAAGCTCTGAAGAGTGATAAGCTTTTCCAATGGTAAAATTTAGGCAGGGGGATGTTTTAATTGGGAAAGGTAGAAAACTGTCAGGATCTTACATCTTGGTTGCTTGATATCACAGGATTTGTGTCACTCTTGGTAAGAATTACCCTATCCACCCTCATTCTGCAACATAAACAATGCAGCAGTGGCTTCTTTCACTTTCCTTACAGTATTACCAAATTCTCTTCCAATATTAAGTTTAGTTTGGGACTAGGGATTCCTCCTTCTAAATCTGTGGTTATGTTGTGAAAAATTAAATGAGGTAAGATGTGGCTCAGCGTCTGGGAACAACTTTCAAATGCTGAAAATTAGGAAGCTGTGATATAACACCCTAAGGAGAGTGAGTAGAAAATGCTGCCACTTGAGTGCCTTACAAATCAGTTGGACAAACCATCTGAAATCATGTGACAGGGAACACTTCCACCCAGCATGCCCGGAGGCTATGAAATCACCTAATTGTATAAGCAAGATACTTTGTGATGAAGCAGTGCTTGTATTTATTCATACCCAGAACTGGTTTTCCCTCTTCAAAATGAGTAAGACCAACACCCACTCAGTTCCAGCAATTAAATTTTGTCATATCTATATTTATGAAAAAGTGAAAAAAGGCTGGCTGTCTAAGAAGGCTTCTCCATTTCTGAAAGCAAATAACATATATGACTGTTGTATGAATTCAGATTCCTCAGACTTGAATTTGTCAGAAAATCTTTCAGGTTTGAAAGTGTAGAGTTTGTGATGACATTTACAATTTTCTTTTGGCAACATCTCACAACTTTTTGTGGTAAATTGGCTTTTTCTTAAACTGGTAAATTTATAACAAACAAATCATTGCTTGTTATAGGTTTAATAAAGCTGATGCGCAGCTTGTTTTCTCTGTATTTGCAAGCCTGCAGATCAGCTATGTTCTTACCTGGATTTTCCATCTGGCCTCAGAAGTTTGGGTAACATTAGGCTATGGTTTTCATATTCCTCTTTTCTCACAGAGGAGATTTTCACAAGCCATTCCTCTTCTGTGTAGGCATAGCAGGTGCAAGATGGTTATTCGATTGAAATTCTAGTATATATATTTTAAATTTTCAAATTCTCCATCGTTCTCTTTCTACTGCCTCACTGCAGCTCTATAATTGTTTTTCCTGTCAGCTCTATTGCTTCCTTGGACTTCCAGCAGTGGCATTTGCTTCAAACTCTTACACACAGCTATCAACTGCATTAAATACAGCACCCCTATGTTGACTTACCTGGTTGCAATTGTTGGAACAGCTCTATGGCCTTTATTCATGGGTGTAAGGAATTGCTTTTGCAGTCATGGCTTGGCAAAGAGCAAACCAGGAAAGGATGGCCAGACGAGTTTGTCAGGCTTGTTTTCTTCTTGCTTCTAATGCTGATTTTTTGTCAGCTTCCTGAGGAAGTGGGACATGCAGATGTTTGATACTTTGTTGGAAATTGAAATTCATTTACATTCCTGAGGTAAAAAGAAAAATCAAAGTCTGCTTTACCTCTTACCATACTCTGCATCTTCCTCTGACCAAACCCAGGTCAGGTCAGGGAAGCATGGTACCCCATTATCCTGATAAAGCCACCTAAGTTTGGATTTGAAGGTTGCCAGAAAAACCTGGATATTTAATTGAAACAGAACATTCTAGCTCTGTGAGACTTACTGACTCTTCTGGCCCTACCCCTTGTGCCAAAGTGATGTTAGCCTTATTAAATATACACATGTCCTCCCTTCCCAGCAGAGACGTGCTCCTTGAATCACCTCAGGGACTTTATCCCTGCCTCTTGCATTACCTGTTGCCTTCACCCTATCTCTTCTTATATCTTTCCAAGGATGATTAGCTTTACAGGACAAAGTTTATTAACCTTTTCTCCCTTCTTGTAGGATGCCTTGTGCTTTTGGGAGCCTTGCGAACAACTTGTCAAGGTCAGCACCACCATGTTACCTTCTCCATATAGATACCAAGGCTGAGCAGAAGCCACAGTGTTTACAGTGGGATACTTGTTAGGAAGGCATATGGGTCACCTGGGATCTCTGAACTTCTTTGGGTTGTACCTACTGCTGATGTTATGTGCCACCCAAATCAAGTGGCCGGTATAAATTTGCTTAGATATTCATAATCTCAGCCTGATACTGGTGGATATTCGCATGCCAGTGTGACTCCTGGAGGTGGCAGGGCTTTTATGAGCTGGTTCCCAGGCAGAAATGTAGGAAAAGTGAAAAAGATAACAGTTCCTACAGGAAGGTCTTGCTCAAAATCGAGCTCCTTCAAACTAGTAGTGCAACATTCAATCCTATTAATTCCTGCTCATAACTGTAAAACAAAATATGTCTTTGCTTCCTATGCCAGGGCCCAAGTTGTTGGTTGAAATTGACATAGTAAATCATAACATTAGGAAAAACATCGTGTTCCATATATACTTCACTTTAATGGCATAAGATTAGAAACAAAATAGAAAAAAAAGATCATATTTCCTATCCCTTATCTGCAAAGGTCGTCACTCAGTTAAAATGACTAACGTTTCCATATGGACTCCAGCTGCTGAATGCATAACTGAAATAGATATATAGGGCATAAATAACCTGCAAGAACATTTTTGAAAATGCAAACCCGTAACATCCAAAATTGCTCATGGGATAAACCCTGTGAAATAAAAAAAAAAGAGCACAGGAAGTTTCAAAAACAGATTGAAGAAACAGGTTCTCTTCATATTTGTCTGCTAGAGATTTTATAGTGAGGTAGACAGGGCTCCCTGCCCCCATGCTTTCAGCACAATGGTGGAGAACCCATCACATACCAAGAAAGAGAGAGCTGAGAACAGGAGTGTGCACCCCTCTCTTGAAGTCTTGTTCTGAGAGCTCAACAGCTTGCGACACGCACTCTGAACAATCAAATCAAGTAGGAGCACAGAGGCTTTGTCAGGAATGTTTTCTCATATCCTTTTGTGAATCCTAAATGCTTTCCAGACCTGGGGAGTCCTGCCCTCAGAAGGGGACACCTAAGTAAATTCTAGCATTTTTAGCCAGTAAACCCTTCACAGAATGAGCTACACAAACACAACTCCAGTTCGAATTAGAAGAGTGTATGGAGATACTTTAGATTTAGGAATATTTTATTTGAATCCCTTTTCAGTTACAAAACCCTTATATTGCTACATTCTATCGCTGCAAATTTAGTGCTGAACGGTATAAAATCTGTTGATTTAAAGGTCTATCCTGATTCTTCTAAAGCTGTGTTATCACAGGTACATTATACCTTCCCAGCATAGCTGCTACATAACTAATGATGCTATATAAATCAGATTTTCACTCTCAGATTTGGTAAATGGAAAAGCTCATCCTTTCTACTGTTCTTTTTAAAAATCTAATGTTTCAAGTTAGTTTCATCCTTTCCCAAATGTCAGCATGGTTGGCCTATTTCAGAAAAGTTATTTAAACTTTTAGTGGCCACACAGTTCTTTCCTGGTCTTAGAGTGAGAGATGAATCCAGTACCTACATGGTAAATGATGCTTTAATTGTAACCTCTGTGTAAAGCACAAAAAAGTTTGTTTACAGGAAAATGGGAAATGTAGTATTTGTCAGTGCTATGAGGTAGTCTTCAAAAGATAAATTACTTTGGACAGCAGTGATTATGCTGGAGAAGAGAATACGCTTACTGTAGTGAAAGAACTGCATTTCCAAGGTCAGTATTTTCCCTTCTGCTCTGTACAGAAACTGAAGAAAACTTCTGTGCAAGCTCTCTAATTTAAAACTTGAAAGAAATGTTGACAGCAGGAAATACATTTCTGCTGGTTTTACATGTCAGTTAATCTCTTTTAGCAATACAAAGCACTTAAAGTGACTGTCAAGATCATTTTAGATATTTCAGTCTTTGATTAAGGGAATCTTCTCTGTTTTGGGTTTGACTGATTTTATTAATTTATTTGGTCACTTGTTTGGCAATGGAATCAATACTTTTAAGGAATAAGCATATTAACAAAGTGCCAAGAAGTAGATTGCTAACTACTGGAAGGTCATACTGCTTTTTTTGGAAGAAAAGACCTGTGTATCTTGGCCTTCGAACATGCTCTCCTGACAATTTTTTGATCCAGAAGGAATAAACATAACTTCATAACTGGCAGATCTAAGTCATGATTATCTTTAAGAAATTACCTCTGCAGTCCTGACACAGAAGAGTGTGGCTGGGCAGAGGGGAAGCTGTGAGAGTCTTGGATGAGAGGCTAATAGATGCTTATTCTTGCAGTGACAGCCAGATTTCTGAGCATTGTATAGACCAACTGGAAGAAGCCTTCACTACCTGTAGATCAAGAAAGGTAGCTCTGCCTCCAGAGCAAAAAAACTAAAGGCAATATACTAAGTTGAATTCTGCTACATGCTTAGCAAGCCTTCCCTTTTGAGTAATTAAAAAGAACACGCTAAGATTGTTTTTCTCAGTGAGATTAAGCGGTCAGAATCAATGCATGCATGAGACACTTCCCTGCCACCACCATCAGCCTAAGTCAGTCTTGCAACACAACCAATGCAGCCCTGTCTTCATAACTCTTGGTGCAATCACATTCCTTCTGGAGTGAAATGCCTCAGCTTTTGGTTGCAAAATAGGCACAGGCCTTTCCTTGAGAAAGCTGTCTCCATGTTCCTCCCAGGCACAGTCTGTGCACTGTCAGCTCCAGAGCAGTGACAGACCACTGACAGACCACAAGGGCTGCTTTGAAGCCTAAAGAGAGATTGTCCCCAAGATACTTCTTATCAGACTAATTCAGGGCTCCATGTACAACCTTCAGTTTCAGGAGTGACCGGGGGGCATATATGACATTCTCCTGTATATAAACACATACACCCACACACACACATATATATATGTACACACATATATAAAAATATATACTAGTTCTATTTATTTAGCAGTTAATTGTATGATTAGCAAAGGACAATGAATTAAATGAATCCCTTGTGTAAACACATTGTTTTTCATGAAGTTTTGCCAGCAATGATTAGGGCCCCTGTTCATATCTCCCAGCTTTCTATGTCTGATTAGGGAGAGAAAAGAAGTCCCCAGGCCAATTAAGTATTTCGTCTGGGAAAAGTGTGAATTTCTGAGGGCATTCTTTTCTTGAATTTGGCTGTCTCTTCCTTATTTATTAAAAACATATTAGTTACAGCAGTTTATTTTGGAAGGTAAACAGAAATAAAACATTATGAAAAGTGATTCAGTAGGAGAGACCACAACTATGTCTAACTCTATCTGTGGATTCCCATAAATGTCAATATTTTCATTAGATGACTGGTGTTCTTACTGAAGTGGCCAGCACTGTTCCAGTCATTATTTTCTCTCTTGTTCTCCTTTGAATATATTCAAGCTACCTCCTGCTGCTTGTGCATCTCATCCAATTTGGTGGATTGTTCACATCATCTGAAATACCCTTACCTCAAGATCAGAAAATTAAATATATTTCCCCAGTGTGTTTGTGCCACCTGCAAAGCAGCCTTTTCACTGGCTTTGATTAATAGTTACTGCTTACATCTGTCATGATCCTACCCTTTCCATTCGGTAGGCAGTATCATCGTCTATGTTGTAGGCATCCCAGATCAAACAAAGGTGGATGCATATGCCTCCACGAAGCACAGGCAGCAGATTTCCCCAGGCAGGGCAGTGAGCTCATTGGAAAACCTCAGTGGGAGTCCCATTCAGCAGCATCACTGGCTTCATTTCCTTTGGGAAAGGAGCATTGCCAGAGCCTGTGGTGCTCTGGAAACTCACACTGAGATTGCCAGGGTGACTCCCCAGCCTCCACTGCTAGAGGTGTTTGTGGGAATGAATTCAATTTTAATTTGTGTGTTTTTTAAATAAAAGAGCTAGTTTCACTGGCATCAATCTATCCATGGTTTTAGTCTGTAAGGGTTACAATGTGGAAGTTATAAATGTAAGATTTAAAAAATATATTCCCATGATTAAGGAAAATCCACTCATCAAAAAATTCTGATCTTTCCCTTCAAGCTTTAATTGACTATAAACACAGGAATTCCAGTATCAGTTCAGCGTTAATATTTCTAGGAACTCGTAGACTCAGGTAACATTCCCAGAAAGCATAACACAGTCTGAAATGTGTAAATAAATAAATAATGAAAATATTTTAAATATTATAAATATAAAATATAAAATAAATAATAAAATCTGAAACGTAAATAAAGAACATAGGAAAATTTTGTTCATATATTAAGACAAATATTGTATGCAAATGTCATATCATGTCATGTTAGGAGATGACTGGGTAGATGGCGAGGTTGCTCAATTGCTCCTTCGTACAGCGGTCTGACAGGCCCTGCTCTGTGTCACCAGATTTCTCCTGGTGCAGGCAGTGCTGTCATGCAAGTTTGCGCTTGTGCTGTTCTCATGCTGCTCTCGTGCATCCTCTGAGCGTGTGTAATGGAGTCATGCAGTCAGCCCTGCATGTCCATTCCTCTGGTCACCCTACGACATCTCTGACAGGGCAGATATTTGCCTTCATTCTTGCCATGTGTCTCAAATGCACCCATTTCATTTGCCAGAGGTATGCAGCTATAGAGCCCCTTGATAGCTCCTGACATCCGTTACAAATCCATTCCATTTCATATTTTCATTCCATTTAGCATTTCTGAGGCATTTTCATTCAAAACCTTTAGGTTGCCTGCCTATGTGCCTCTGGGGAACATACAGGTTTCATATTCGTATGTTCATATGGAAAAAACATTTGAGTTGAAGATTCATAGTTTGGTCTATGAGCTGCTGATTTGGTCTGTAAGATGTGGATTTTCAACAACGGAATCTTGTTTAAACTGGTAAATGCAGCTGCCGCCCTGCCAATTTGTGACCTTATTTCCTCCTGGATATCCCCATTGGCTTGCATGCCGCTGCCAAGGTATGTAAATTGACCTATAGGTATTCCCTTGCCCTCTAAAGTAATTCTTCAGCTGGGAGTTGATGGGGCTCTCATTAGATTGACTTTAGAAAACTGATTATGAATCCCATCTGTTTGTGATTAAAAACAATTTGTTGTGATTACATGGGGAAATGTTATTACTTTTGTACCCCATAGCTGCTGCCATGGTGCAGTTGGCTTTCAAGATTTCATCACAGCTCAGCGCCTGTGAACGCTCCTAGCTCTGCTGCTCTGCTACCAACTTCATGGGAAACACATGCAGCAACCCTAGCTGCAGTTCTTCCATCTCACTTAATTTGGGCTAGTGGTCTTAAGGTGATGGTAGTCAAAACTATTTCGATTTACTTGCAAAGTTATTTGCTGACTTTTCTGGATTTTTTTCCTTCAACTTAAAAATAAAAGAAAGCTAGGCAAGCAAAGGTGAAAAAGAAAAGAAGGAAAGGAAAAGATGCATTTTGTACAACCAGGTGTGAATAGGTGTAGTGTTTGGCTGAATTCGTCACTTCTGAGTATCCCATACAAATGTTTTGGTGTCTTTGGTCTGCAAAATAGCTTTTCACCTACCACCAGTGGAAAAAATACCAGTTTGCAGGCATGATCATACCTGTGATGGGGCAGACACAGCAGTATGGCAAAAAAAGACCAAACTTCCAGAAGAAAAATATTCACAAACTCCAAAACTCTGGATGAAAAGCTCTTTTCTTTTTCTCAGTTGCTTTTCCCTCATTACAACAAAAGTGGGTTTTGTTGAGTTTTAAATTAATATTTCATTAAAAAGTGGTTAGCGAGGGATTTACTTGGCCTGAACTGAGACTCCTTTTGGGCCTCTCCCACATAGTCAGCTTGTGCACCAGAGTTTTTATGGGCAAACTTTTGATTTAGCAAGTGCAGTAACTGTATGATGTTTCTAAAAACACAGTGGTCTGCACATACTGCTGCAGTGGTATGTGAAAGGATTGCATGTGGCAAGGGATTACACACCAAAAATGCATAAGTGTGCTTGTTCCTTTTATTTTCAGGTGATCATCTTGTCAAACTGCATGAAGAGATGAATAAAAGCCCCAGGTTCATTACCATTTCATTATCACGAGTCTTATTTAATACATTCTGTTATGTTTCTTATTCCTTAATTTCTTCACTGAATACTTAAAATATTTTGCTTACTTCTTAATACAAACTTCCTCAGGCACTTTTATAATTTCTCTTGCTCTTTCTGGATGCTTGCAGTTGCTAGTAGCTAAGATACTCAAACCCAACCTATCTATTCAGAATACTTTATGCTTAGATGCATAAGTGTGTGTATAGATGTACATAATACAGAATCGTATATAAAAGTTTCATATTCTGTGTACTTCTGTTAACATACATAAAGTTATGCAGCTGTGCAATGTTTTGAAAGCAGTCTTCATATAACTGTTTATCCATGAGCTGGTGTTCCTGAGTGTAAGTAAAAAAGACTGCAGTCACTCAGTGACATTACTTCAGATTCACACAGCTGGCATCCTGAACAGAATTTTGTAGAATCACAGAATGGTTTGGGTTAAAATGGACCTTAAAGCTCATTCAGTTCCAACCCCCTGCCACAGGCAGGGACACCTTCGACTAGAGCAGGTTGCTCCAAGCCCTGTCCAACCTGGCCTTGAACATTGCCAGGGATGGAGAATTTGGTTCAGTAATGGCAATTTCATACACAGTTTGTGCACCTGAGAAGTTGAAATTGATCTTCACATTTGCTCTGTTTTGTAGTAATTCACATTAGGCTTTTATGGTTACAGTGACACTGGATCTGAGCCAAGACCCTCACAACTCTGTCATGTGTGTGCAGAGAAGTAAACCAGCATATTCACCACCCTGAGCCTGACCACTGCTGTGTTGGTGGGACGATGGAGGTGGAGATGGTAGACAGTGCTGAGTCTCCTGCCCAGGCTGCTGCTCTGCAAGGGAGCCCAGTCAGCTGGTCCTGGCAGTGACTCATTAGAGCCTGAGTGTGTGTTATGTGGTTGCCAAGGTAACAAGATAATTGAAGTAATTACCTTTGCAAGTTCTCATGTTGATATTCAGCATGTAAGCCTACCTGTCATTGGGCAACCTGAGTCAGGCAAGCTGGAGCCATCTTTTCTGGAAACTAGAAATCTGTTTTCATTATGGGGAGCACATATTCTTGCAGGGTTTTGGGGTGCTCTGTTTCGTTGGGTTTTTTTCTCTTTTCTTTTTCACAGGGCACAATCCTTCTTTTCCAAGAAAGTCAGTTTGACCTTGGGTACCCCTCTGAAAGCCATTGCACATACAGCAGCTGCAGATCTGGTTCTCTCCTGGCATTTAAATAAACATTCCTGTCCTGACTGGCAATCCCTCTGTCTCTGGTTTCTGTGGTACCTGCATAGGCAGGGCTCTTATTGCTGCTGTGCAAATGCTGATGCTATCAGCTAAATCTGCTCCAAGAGAAAATGCAGTAGAAAACCCTACCCTGTTGATAAAAGCAAACCTGCAGATGTTTTGAAAATGTCCAAACCAGTAGTTTGGTAACTGAGATCTCTCCAGCAAACAGCTGCGTCTCATCTCAGCTGCTTATAGCAAGGCACGTTTATGCTCATGTACAGTTGGCAAGGTTTGTTTTCCTGCATGTATGTAACCAGCAACTCAAACCATGGCCATGGCCTCGATGGTTGGATGTCCCTCAGCAGCCCTGCGGATAGCACAGGGAAGCTTTTGTTCCATGCTTGCTACATGATGATGGATCTGTACTGGGTGTTGCACTGGAAGTAGGGGTATTCATTTCAATCATGACCAGAGGCAAAATTGAATGTGGGTTTCCAAAAGTGTAAAAACAGTATAGACAGAATTTAATGGGCCAGAATCCAAGCTCTATAAATTTAACTATTCCCATATATCCAGTGTAACTTACAAGTTGATTAAAACATGTGCGAATTGTTTCCTGTAGTCTGACACTTCACGGGTGGCTTTAGAATGAAGAAAGATCTGGGTTTGCTTTATGAAGTGCCCTGTATCTTGTAGATATGGCTTGGAAGTTGTTTTAAAAAATCTCTGAGGCTGCTGACCTGCTGGACCTACTGAGCTGACAGTTTGGTTGGGAGGCAACAGATGGATTATCATACTCCTTTTATCGCTTGAAGGCTGCATAAAACGCAAACAGTATGGCCATGAAGAGAAAGCAAGAACCACCTGTCCCTGCCCGTTTCAATGAAACTTAACTCCAGCCTCAGACTTTGACAAGCACAGTAATTTTAACAAGATAAGATACTCCAGAATGGTTCTGAAGACACCAGAACGGCTCCTTGCTGATGGTAGTGCACCCATACCAATCACCTTGAAAAGCAACAGACCCTTTTGCCTCCTCATTATACCTACTCCAATACTCCTTCACACCCAAAGGAGGAATCCACATTTCAGGGGAGCCTTATGTACGTCTTATGTCTTACGTGCCTATATGCATCTGCTGATGCAGTAGAGCGACCTCCTGTGAAACTCTTATGTCACTGGTTCCCACTGAAGAGGAAGATTATAGCATTCTTGGCAAGACATCATGGAGCCAATCTTGATTCTTTTTTGGGTCAGCCCTAGAAAAGCTTCATAAACTGCTACATTGTCCCATGTCAGTAAAGATGTCAGTCACAGCTACCACCTTCTCCTTATTTCCACTCACCTCTTACATATAATCTTTAATGACAGTTGCTAATGTGACAAGCAGAGATAACTGCTACACTCCTAAACAAAATGCCTATAAACTTGATTTTGATAATAGAAGAATAAGGAAAGGTGTATAGTTTCAGCAGAAGTTTAGAGTGTGTGTTTCATTATCCTTGCAGTGGGGGCTGTTTCCAGTCCTTGCTGGTGCTATGCAATACTCAGATGACAGACAATCTAATTTAGGTGCTGTGGTCTCCAGCACCCCCAGCTGGGGGGTTGTTTCTTAGAGAAAGCAGCCAACACTGCCATGGCTAAATGAGGTTGTGAGGCTTAGGGTTAAACTCAGTCTGAAACTGAAGGTTTGGGATATTACTAGAAAAACTGGTATTAATCTGGCTTTGTCCTTCTGTCACTCCACTGGTTTTCAGTCTTCATTCATGTTCTGTTATTTATATGATTTACAAGAATAAGAAAGGCTGATGAAGTGCAAAGCTGTGATGGGAGCATGCGTTTGCAATGTGGCGTGATGTTGTTTTCTATAGAATTAGACCTAAGTAGTAAAATCGGTTTTGAAAAGAGAGTTATAATGACCTTCAGTACTGTATTTCCCTAAGAAGAAATACAAGGAGTGTGCAGGGGGTTTTATGATTGCTCTGTGAAATTCTAAACAATGCATTCCTGAGATTTAGCTGGGAAACCAGAGGAGTGTATACTTGCCATTTGTAAATCATATTACTTAAATTCCCCATTAACATATATAACTCACTATCTATCTGGATAATCTAGCATACTGGATATTTCCAGATAACCCAAACCAGACAGAGGGTTTGAATACTGCTTCAGTTACTGAGGCACTTGAATTGGAAGCCTGATTCTACACCCTTTCTCTATTGCATGGTTTTTAGGTCTTAAAATCTGCTTTTAAATATTGATTGTAGAAGGCAGGAGAGGTCCACAGAATCTCATTGCACGTGTACTTAAAATTAGTAACCCAACAAGCAACTGTTAAATTTAACAGAGAAGTACCATTGATGAACTGTGCATGTGTTGTGGGTGAGGGAAGAGCTCATGACAGCTGTCATTTTGGAGGCTGAGTCACTGGTATCCATCCACTGAGCTACTTATACCCTTCTGCATCTCTTCTTAAATTTCTTAATTTGCATGTGACCTGTGTTGTGGGTAGAAATGAGAAATCTGGCAGCTAAATGGACAGGACGGCGCATTATTATCCCATAGATTCATTGAACCATGTGATTTTTATTTACTTTCCTCCTGAAAGTAAATTTTATTTACTTTTTCTCCTGATTGTCCTGATTCTCATGCCATGCAGGCTGAGTCGATCTCCTTCACTTGTTGTCTTTGTAAGGAGCAAAGAACATCTCTTTAGTTTCGGGTATGTGAATAGTCTCAGTAAAGTGGATGGTGCTTTCCAAGCTCAAACGTCCACCATGGGGGAGTGCTGGAGCACTCTCATGACTCAGGGCCTCTGTCTCCACCTCTTCTTAGCTCTTTTTATTTCCAGAAAGTCTGAAAGTCTCATTTTAGTCTGTCCTAATAACCTCAGGAGATAATAATTTTAGGAATTATACACAAGAAGCATGAAGGCAGCTACAATCCAACTTCTATACTTCAAATGACTCAAAAAGAAAAATCTCTGTTAAGGCACTTGAAACCAGGAGGTGGTTTGGTTTGTTGTTTGTTTTTTTTTTTTTTCCCAGATCCTAATGGAAAAGACATTCAACCTCTCTTCAGAGGTGTGTGGTTTTAGATTAGTATGTTAATCTTTATTATCTAAATTAATGGAATTTTTGTATTACATAAATGTTTATATAATATAATCCTTGCCAGTGCTGGAGGTAATGGGTGTTGCCACTGTACAGTATTTTGCATTCTTTGATATTTACATTATTTATGAATATATTAGCCAAAATTCCAAACAAGTGCATAGCCCCACTGTTGCAAGCCTAACCTTGGAGTTTTGAGCTACTTAACCACGTGAAAAAGCAGCAAGGTGACAGAACAGACTTTCTTGTAGGCACTCAGATCTGAGGTCTAGGTAGGATGCAGGCATAAAGCTCTGACACGGAAGTCTGTGAAGTCCTTTAATGGCTATAGGGAACATGCAAACAGGCTCAGATTTTCTACAACACATGGACAAATGCTGAGCATATGTCTGGCAACAGAATGCATTTTTCATGGTCACTTTCCTGCACTTCTGTATACTTCCCCTTTGCAAGAATCCATGGTTCAGTTCTTGTAGTGCTTTTCAGACTGTATTACCTGCAATGAAATCTAGGGCCTTTAAAAATGCTGATTTTTGGTATTGGAAGTGGCATATTCTAATGATCCAAGTAATAATATTGCAAATATTTTCACTGCCTTTTGAAATACTTACAATTTTATAAGCAGTGCTATTAGTGGAGTCCTTCTTATTGCATCCAGCTTGCTGTTCCTGCTTGCATAATGCACAGAACCCAGAAAGCATAATACATAGAACCCAGAAAGCATAATACTGGTGCATGTGATTGTTGTCAAAGGTCCAGACCAGAGCATTACACTTCCCTTCCAAGGGAACGTGGTCCGTTTTTTTTCTTTTCCTTGATCCTTGCCCAGGGTGGGAGTTTTGTATTTGCTGTGCCTTGCCTCAAGTCAAGGGCTTCTCAGAGAAAACACAACTGAACCTCATGCATTTCGCTTTGAGTGAACCCATAAAGTATTGCAGCTCCTTAATTTTTACTTCATACTCTTCAGCTTAGAAAGACGGTGGAGCTCTGTGTCTCAAAAGAACAAATTTTCTCGTGAGACTGCCACTGCGCCCTTCTGAAAGTCTATGGTTTTCCCACAGCTTTCTTCACAGTACTTTCAGCCGCTTTGCTGCTTGTCCCAGCTGGAAGCAGAAGCTGCCAGAGGCTCATGAAAATGAAAAATGGTCAGTGAAATATATTGTAAATCCAAACTTTCAAACCCCAATAAGGCTTAATTATGATTTCATCCAAAGTGGCTCACATAATTATTTCTCCCAGGTTTTAATGTTGTAAACCTGTCTTCTGCAGCACACGTCCACATTCTTGCTGGCCGTGCCAGGAACTCACATCCAGATTTATCACTTGAGCACAAAAACATACAATGACCCTTTAAAACTTGCCAATTGCTTGAGAGTTGAATATCGCTGCCTCAGATTAGGAGCACTCTCTAAAGTAAGTAGGGGAAGTGCAGGGAACACTGAAGAAACTGTATCTGTTTAACTAAGCCAAAACTGGCAGATTTTTAAGGCTGTCTCTTCCAGGTACTGTCAAATAGCACTTGAAGTCCTTACATAATTTGGACCAGAAGCTATATGCCATTAAAGAAAGTGAAGGGCATGTCAAAGATAACTTCCTCTTTGCGTTATGCTGTCATCCTGCCCTGTTGCTCCAAATGTGATAGATGTCATCACTAATAATTCCTGCACCCTGCAGCAGTTAGATGGACCAGCCAAACTACACATGGTTGTGAGTTCCAGTGGGGACACGGCTGGTATATTTAACAGGCTGATTTCAAATTTACATTTGTAATGAAATGTATGAGGTGATGTTCCAAGAGGCATGCTTTGTCATTGTCCTCTAGCCTAATGTAGTTAATTTTTAGTATTATTAATAAATTAACATCCTTAATTTTTAAGAACTCAGGGAAATTTGAAATTGTGCTCTGATGGCTCCTTTTCCAACTTGCCTTCTGTGAAATCCATTCTCTTTCCTGGGGATGAATGGATGGATAGATAGATATGAAAGTTAAGGAGATTTTCCCATTTCTGTGCTCTATATTTTAGAGTTTATCATCTTTCTTACACATGCCAAAAAGCTTATCTACTGCTTTATTTGTCTTTCCCTCAGTTTCTGTCCACCTCCTAAAGTGGGGCTCACTTCTGCACCAGCAGCAGAGCCCTTCAATTTTCAGAGGAACTTGTGCTGGTAAAAAAGAAGCAGAAGGTGACTGATCACAACAGAGATTTGTGCAGTCATTGAAAATTCAAGTCCTGTTACATTCTAGGCCTTATTTTTGTTCATCTCAGTCCTCTGGATCATTAAGTGATGCTATCAGTTCTTCCAGAGGCATATTTTCTTGCACAAACAAACTAATCCCCTTTCTAAAGCCTATACTGTTTTGTTTTTTCTTAATTTTGTGCTGTTTATGACTACTTTGTAGGTCATTTGTGAATTTATTTTTCATGCTGCTTGGAAAAGCTCCTGTCCCTTCAAAAACTGCAGGGATTTTTGTGGGCAATCTGTGTGCACGTGATTGCATTTAATGCCTCTAAAATGAGGAGGAAAAATAAAAAATGACCACTCTGAAAGAGTCTTACTCCCCCTACGCTCCACAATGCAAGCGTAAAACAGTATATACATGTTCTGTGTATATTACAGTATACTCAGTATATTGCATGTTATGTCTTATGCTGTGGGGCTCATTAATGCATGATTATATAGCATAGAACCATAGAATGGTTAGAATTGAAAGGGACTTTAAACATCATCTAGTAAATGCATGTTGTGGTTTAAGCCACGCAACAGTGCAGCTATTCCAGCTCCATGCACAGTGCTGCACCAGCTACTAAGAAGGAGAAAAATGACTGCTACTGCTGAACCCAGGATGATATATAATATGCATAATATTGGTGAAGGATCTCTAGGATCTCTAGATCTCTAGGACCAGCCCCAAACCTCTGTGCCTGAAGTTCTTCCTCCCCCAGGCTCTGTGATTCTCTTAAACCGCCTCCTTCCCTATGCTAGGCAGCTTTCTGAAAAAAACCCCAGCAAACCCAACCATCATAAACACAACTTCCTATGCTAACTCACGTATAAACAGGGACCCTATTTATACTTCCCAGCAATCTTTCCTGTTAGTAGCAGGATTACTAATTGCTGGCTTACAGCTCCTTTCTCCCTGCAGCAGTCAGACCAGCAGAGCCTGGCTGTGCTCCAGGTTCTTCGCTGTGGAGGAGACTCGCATTTCCAGCCCTTCTCTGGCAAAGCCAGCTACACCCTTCCCATTTTATTTATTAAGAAAACCTTTTATTTTTCCCAGCAGAGGCCAGGTCTATGCTTGCACAACCCTAATGGCTGATCCTTGCCTGGGGATGGGTGTTCAGAAGGGGACCTAGCCCCTCGCCTCCTGGTTTTCTGTTTATCCCAGAGCAGAACTGAGGATACCTATCAAGCAGCTTTCAATGTGGGAACATGATGTGCGGTTTCCACTTGGAAATTTTTAATTAAATAGTTTGTGTAGACTTGAGAGTGGGTCTGTGTTTATCTATACACAAATTTTGTTTTCCTGGGAGTGGCAAATACCAGGGTAAATTAGGGGACAAGAAGCATTCCCTCCAGCATAAAAATGTCCCATGCCAAGTCCACCAGCCATGGAGGTGAGGAAAGCAGAAGTACAGAAATCCTGTATGGTTTACAGTTCTCCTTTTTCTGATTTGAGCATCTAATTTCTATATTAACTTATGTTCTTTATCTAGGAAGCCTGCTTTCCTTCACCTGTGAGAGGCAAACCACTGAATCTGAGAAAGTAACAGTCCTGTATTCACCATGGACAAGAGAGGCCAGGTTTGGTTTAAAGAGGCAGTTCATTAAATGGGATTTGCACTTCCCTTACATCCTTCATGTTTTGTTTCAGTTTTCTTTTTCCCTCAGGGTTTTCCATTGTCTAAACACTTGGACCATGATTGCCAAATTATAAATACTTTCCTTCAGAGGTGATAATCTAGGTAAAACAGTTGACTAGCTGCCTGCAGTGGAAGAATATACAGCACATCAAGTTCTTAGCGCTGATATTTATCATCTAGAGTATCCTAATTACTAGCATTGCAACTAGGACTCGACTAAGACTCGTGCTTCTCCTATGGACCTGGGAACAGAGGTAATGATTGGCAGGAGGCTGTCTGCAGGCAGACAGGAGGCTGATTTTTCCCTGCAGGCAGCATTGCAGCACAGGCAGAGTCGAGGGTGCTGCCAGTGGTGGTGGGGTGTGCATTGCACATCCCTGCTGCTTGCAGGGTTGGCTACTGAGTCTGGGGTGCTCCCCAGGCACCTTGCCATGGGGGCTGGCACCTTGCAATGCAAGGAAGGGGCAGAGAAGCCCAGCAGCTTGGCCTTTTCTTCTCTGGCTCTGCCTCCAGTGCCAAAGAACTGTTTCCACATACTTTTCTGAAGGTGACTTTCATCAGAAAGAAAAAAAAATACATGGCAGGTTTACAGGTATGTAAACACCTTGTTTTACAAACAGTAATATAAAAGCCTGACTTGACCTGGCAGCTTTTCTGTAAGGAAAAATATTCCCTGTCTATAATGAATTTCCTGTCACTAATTCCTGTCTCCAGAAACTAACTACGCTGTTCCAAAAAACGTGTTGCACAAGCTAATACATAACAAGGTAATCATGGAGAAAGCAGGTTCCTATAGCAAAGCTGTTATAAAGCATCACAGATAGGGTTATTTTAATCTCCAGAAGTGTCTCTATCAGTACTTCCCTTCCTCCAAGCAATTTGGACTGGAATGACAGCAGCAATAATTGAGGGATGACTCATTGGCTATATTGCAGGTGAGACATCATTGCGGAGGGAAGGCCAAGAAACAAACCTTAAAAATTGACTTGTTGTTATACTGCTGTACCTCTCTCCCTGGCAGTCTTCATGACTGCACTATGAGTGTCACTGGCTTGAGGCCTATCATCATTATTGCTCCATTTTTAAGATTCCAGTTCACCTCCAGAAAATAATTCTCAACTGACTCCTGTCACACGAGATCTTGGGTTTTGAGCTCATTCTTTAATACTAAGTCAAATAAATACATTTTTTAAGTGTGTTTTACAAAGTTGTTACTTGTAATATTTTGCAGAATGTTAACTATTAATTTAGACTAGGCCATTTGGGGATCTCTCTTTCTCTATAAAAATCAGCCTTTACAAATTTAACACTGCATTGAGGAAATAAATAGTTTTTATTTAGGCACTCTTAACAACAACTATGATTGTGTTATGTGTTATGATACTCAGTATGCACCTGCATTATTGTGTTTGCAATACACTGTTCGCCAGTCCCAGTCTCACAGCCGGATGCGTAGAGACCATAGAGTGGTCTCCATGCCATGAACGGTGTCTGAATGCAGAAATAGGCAAGTGAAAACTCAGCAACTGAAATCCAGGTTTGATGTGGGTTTGAGCCAGCAGAAGGGAGGCAACGAACCACTTTGAATCCTTGAAATTGCTGAGAGATCAGGATCCAGCTTTAGCTTAAAATGAGGTTAGAAGAGGAAAAGAATGAAACTGGGATTAGAGACTAATCAGGGTTTTCAAGTTTTGTACTTTGCAATCTTACCACTGACAGAGGGAGTGAGCAATTTTGAGGTCTGAAAGCCTGGGGGTGAGATAAAGGGAGAAAACAAGGGAGGCAAAATGCAAGAGAATGAGGAAAGTGACAGGTTGAGCAGGGCAGAGAAACTGCCTTTTGCAGTTGCTACTTGGGTTTGGATGACCACAGCAAGTTCAGAAGTCCTGACAAAAGTGATTTGGCTGTTCACAACAGGCAAGCTGCTACTTTTGCTGCATGCTGAGGCAGGAAAAGAGGCTGGAGGGAGCCAAGGTCCTGCCTTCTGTGCTGGAACATGCCTGAAGATGATCCTGGGGATGCAGAACAGGCATGCGGCCACTCAGGCAGCCTGGCCTGGAAACTGGGCACATGTCGCTGAATTATAAGTTTGAATTTATGAAGCAGTCTCATAATTACATCAGAAAGGAAGACAACCTGGTTTTCCTACTGTCCATCCCTATGCAGAAAGTTAGCATCTGTCATTTTTTTATCTTGGAAAGTACTTGAATTTCATACTTTTCCCAGGCTGGGAACCTGGAAAGGAAATTTTAGCTTATAAAAGAGGTGCAGGGGGCAGGGAGCTTCATGTACCTGGCACTTTTAAGGATGCACTCACCAGCTCTGGGATTGGGGCCCAGGAGGCAGGTAATGAATGGTAATATGATCTATCATCTTTTGTGTGAGGTGAAGGAGTTTTGGAGCTGGGCAGAGAGAAGGAAGGGCTGAGCCAGCCAGGAGCATGCACTGACTAGCACTAAGGCAGAGAAAACAGCTCTTGGAACCACTTCCATAAATTTTCTTTTCCTTGAAGCATCCGACAGAAAAAAAGAGAGGGAAAGGGAGGGAGGGAGACAGATGGAAGTGTGAACAGAACTGTAAAGCCTTGCAAAAGCAGGGATAGGCAATCATTTCCAGTTCTGGCACAGCCACTTCCCCTGACAGCTGGAGAGCCTCATTTCTAAGAGCTTGATGCTCTCCTCCTCTGCCACCTCCCCCAGAGCTTGCCCATGGCTCAGGGTTGACCTTGGAGAGCTCTGCGTGAAGAAACAAATAGATCACTGAAGCTGGAGGACTCAGCAAGCAGGCAGGGACATGCAGAGGAACAGGGTGGGGAACAACCAGGAATCCCCCAGCAACAAAGCACCTCCGAGCAGCCTAGCTGGCTATGAGGCTCCTTGTCCAGAGAAGGACAAGTGAGGAGACCCCATGGGCTTGTAACAAGCCCAGCCCCACACACAAAAGTAGAATCATAGAATGGTTAGGGTTGGAAAGGACCTTAAGATCATCCAGTTCCAACCCCCCTGCCATGGGCAGGGACACCTCACACTAAACCATGTCACCCAAGGCTTTGTCCAACCTGGCTTTGAACGCTGCCAAGGATGGAGCATTCACAGCTTCCTTGGGCAACCCATTCCAGTGCCTCACCACCCTCCCAGTAAAGAACTTCCTTCTCATATCCAATCTAAACTTTCCCTAAATTTTAACCTGTAAACCATCACAATCCTGGGGATGCAGGGATGCATCACCATCACCCAGGCCATGCATGTTTGGAGCAGCTGTAGTGGGGCCCAAGAAATGTCTCCTTTCTAATGCTCCAGTATGGAAAATTGCAAATTGCAGCTCTTGTGTAAAAGAGACTTTTGACTTTTACGCTGTACTCTGACACTTTCCTTTTAACACCTTGTTTTTATGTTCAGGAGTATTTCTTAGTATTAGGAAAACATAGATGGGAAGAAAGGTTAATAGAAACACATAATTAATCATCAGGTATTTCCTTTTTCAGTTATGAGTACTTTAACCAATGAAATACATACAAAAATTCCTTCTTTTCAACCTGTAGTCATAATGACTGGACCATTAACTGTTTCCTTATCCATCACCATGATAGCATGCAATTAGTTATATGGCAATTCCCAGACAAACAGTTTGATGACAGGTTGCTGTTGCCATCTCTGTTTCACAGAAGTGTGTGCTGAGCAGAGGGACAAAGTGATTACCTCAGGATCATGAAAAAGGCCTGATCCAAGTGACTTTCAAGCAGTGAAATAATTTGCCTTGATTTCATCTGGGGATTTGGAGAAAACCCTGAGTCGGAGTGCAAACAAGCAAAAACATATCTGCTGATGCCCTCAACATTCGTGTCCTAGATTAAATCATCATTTCCTTCTACTTGGGAGAGCGAAAGGACAGTGGGAGGCACAGCCACCAAGGCAAAGAATAGGACTGGCTACAGCATATAAAAGTGTTAAAGTACTTTATAATGGTTCTAAGAAGTGCACAGTGAAAATATTTTGTGTCTAATAAATGTATGACTAAGAACACAGTAATATTCACAGAACTATAACTCTTTCCAGCAAAGGCTTTGAATGCAAAACAGGCCCGATGGCTCCCAGACAGAGAAAAGCAATTGATTGTTATTGCAATCACCATGGAAACTTCTCAGCTGTCTTTACTGTCATTCCAGACAGTAAAATGGGGGAGCAGAATACAGCATTGCTGATACTACAGCAAAGACTTTTCTGCTAGCCTTCACAGCCTTCCAAAGCAGTCTATGTCTTTACTTTCTACAGTGACTCAGGCCAGTTGCTTTTAAGAAATCACAAAGATCACTGTAATGGGAATTGCCACTGAAGGATGAAGACACCCTCCCAGCTAGGCTTTGCAGTAAACCCCAACTTTAACATTTTAATGGCTGAATGACCCTAAAACTTTACAGGAATGGACTTGTGGCTGAGTTTCCTACCAGGTTTCCTAGTAGGAGCAGACATAAGCCTAGTTCCCAGCAGCAAAAGTCACAGTGTAACGCAGCTGTACCACACTCCAGATGCCAGGGACATGGAGTCATCAAGGAGAACACAGCAATAAGGTTACTATTACTGAAGTGACTTCTGTAGTGAAATAAACTGTTCTGTGGATGCTTAGAAACTGCTAATTCCAAGAGTGTTGTGAAATCTGAGTGCCAAGAGAGAAAAGTGAACAATGATACAAACCAAACTACCTGTTCTCTAATGTGTAGGTGATGACAGGAAAGGAACAAGGTGCTTCAGAGCTAAAACATGCAAACAAAAAAATCACTTGCATTAAAGTAAGGAAGTACAGTGTGTGTTCATTGCTGGAAATAAATAACAGTGTTGAAATGAAGTGTCTCCTCTGTAACTTAGTGGGGAAAATAGTGGGGAGGATATTGGCAACTTGGATTCTAGTCCATGTACTGTTGGGTGACCTTAGAAAAGTCACTTTCTTCAAGTCTATGCAAGACAGGAATAGTCACTTCCTTTTTAAACTGAAATATAAGAATGAATTATTATGGTTGTTATTTTGGTCCTCTGCAGTAATTTTTCTCAGTCAATTCAGCTGTTACATCACAGTGGCTGTCCTCTGACATATAAGATGTGGAACAAGCTTAATCAGGTGTCATTTACAAAAAGAAATGGAATTACATTTTAATTGTAGTTTAACAAGAACTCAAGTGTATTATCCACTGAATCACCACAATGTCAACCTCTTTAAAATTAATGTCACTGAAACAAGCTGTAGGCTAATGAAAAGATTATAATATTCTAATAATTATAACAGTGAAGTGTTGTAACAATCCTCTGATGGAGGCACTGTCTACTTTTCAGATTTTTTCTCATGTTTATATGGGTGGCATTTAATTTGATGGCTTTTCACAGGTCTCAGTACAATGCTTATCCCTTATTTTCAAACAGTAAGTAAAGATATTTGTCAAAAGCTGCAGAAAATCCTGGAAGTGAGAAGTACATTCGGTGTTTGCGCTTGGTCAAAGCTATGGAGACTGCATTTTGGCTCTGTCTACTTACAGGATTTTTCTGTAAAACAGATTAAAATAGAGTATATTTTAGGATGGTATCTGGAATAATTTTTTTCTTCCCTTTTACTGTGTTTGCCTAGTATATATGAGTGTCAGCGCTGCTGACTGAGGAACAAGAGACGCATTGATTCTCAGTGTCAGTTTGGTGTATCTCTGTTCTCTCTTCTAAGGCTCCCGAGGGTCGTGCTTGAAAACTGGGGGGATAGGGTGGCAGTGGTGGTATATAGATTCTGTAGCTTCAGAAGTTTGCCATTAAAAAGCATTTAATGTGTGTTTATTAATTACATGATGAGCTACCTACTGTCATGATTTAACCACAATGGGCAACTAAGCATGACACTCCCTCTTGGTGGGATGGTGAAAGAATCACATGAGTAGGTGTGGGAAAACTCATGGGTTGAAATAAAAACAGCTTAATAGGAAAAGCAATAGCCACCTACACAAACAAAGCAAAACTAGGAATTCAGTCACCACTTCCCATGGTTAGGCAGGTATTCAGCCATCTCCAAGAAAGCAGGGCTCCATCAAACATCATGGTTACTTAGGAAGACAAATGTCATCAATCTCCATGTCTCTATCCCCTTCCTTTTGTTTACCCCAGCTTTATACGCTGAGTATGGCATCATATGCTATGGAGTATCGCTATGGGGGTCAGCTATCATATGCTATGGAGTATCGCTATATGGGGGTCAGGAGTATGGGGGTCAGCTATCTTGTCCGTGTCCTCTCACAACTCCTTGTGTATCCCTAGCCTACTTGCTAGTGGGGTGGGCTGAGAAGCAGAAAAGAGCCTGAATCTTTTTAAGCACTGCTCGGCAGCAATGAAAACATCCCTGAATTATCAATACTGCTTCCATCACAAATCCAAAACATAGCCCCATACTAGCTACTCTGAAGAAAATTAACTCTATCCCAGGCAAAACCAGCACAGCTTCCTGTGTTACCCAGATGATCTGGGCTTTCTTGGCACACAAGAGTGCTGTCTTTATTGCATATCCTCCAGGGCAGAGACTTAGTGTCTGGCTGGCGAACAGTAACATAATGTTTTTGTCTTCTATGACTAATGTGATGACTAAGTGCAGGGCTCCAAATGGATCGCAGATCTACTTAGGACAGTGTGGGGCAGGATATGAAGAAGGGACCATCTGAAACCACTTTTAGCCCCAGTGAAAGGGGAGCACAACCATCTCCACCAACCCACCAAGAAAAGACCTTGGCTGCCAATCAAAACATTTAAAGGCTGTTATGGAGATCAGGGTCAATTTTGAAGAAATCCAAAGCTGGCAGTAAATGGCTGCATTTTTAATGAATTTCCTATGTACACTGATGAGTTGTTGAGGAGCATATGCAGGGATACGGTGGTGATAGCCAGACAACACCATGACCCTTTATCTAAACAGGCGGAAGAAATAGCAACCAAAAAACTCAGTGACTAATGAAAGAGGGACTCACAAGGAGGTAGATGATGTTTAGTTTCAATTATTTCTGCTTCTTACTCTTTCTTCCCCTAGGCTGTTCATGTAGATGAGCCAGAGATTTTAGATACTAATTCCATTCTGTAGTAGCATACTTGATAAGTCTTCAGCCTGCTAGTGTTTTGCTTGCCATGTGAGAAAGGTTATGTGAAACATTGAGGGATTTTGAAACTATCTAATGTTCAGTAGTAATAACGATAATAGTAATAACAGAAAATAAATTAAACCTAACTTTGCAACACTTGTTGCATGGGATTTTTTGCAATGGATAGAAAAAGACTTCAGTACATTATCACAAGTTCACCACAGAACAGGGGCATCTAAAAACTTACAAAGAGTAGAGGGAAAAGTCTGAATTCCTTGACTCCTTCAGCTCTCCCTCTCTATTTTTCCCACAATCTGATCCTGTAAGTTAGGAAACCTCTAGGATAAATAGATAAGCCCTACATATGGTTGCAGAACCATTTATAGACATAGATCTTCCACATGCACTTTAAAGAAAAAATGGTTGTTTAATGTTCTACGGCAATACTGTAAGAAATGCAGAGGTTGTTGACCTTCCATTGCTTCTCTATCTCTAGAGCTGCAGCTTCTGATCAGTTCCTATCCTTAATAACACTTCTGCTGTGACTGTTTTTTAATTTTGTCCTCCTCCTTGAAAAATTTGACGTGCAAGTTCAGTAGCTCTTGGGATTTTGTCAGATACTATTACCTTCTCTGTGAAAGTATGCATATGGCTCTGTGCTCTGCATAACCCAGGCTTGTGTAAAGATAAAATACTTCAAAATATGCAGTTGGGTTTTCTTTACCTTGGCCCTATGAAGTATAGAAAATAACCACTTGTGCTTGTGTTGAAGGAAAGTGTTTCTTTACGGGTTAGTGAAATAAGCTATTCAAAACCACTAAATCCTTCCAAAATACCCTTGCAGAGCTGTCGAAGTTAGTGAGACCTTGAGTTATATTATCAACAGCAGGCTGTTAATGCTGCCAGAGTTTGAGGAAAGCATGAGTTTGACACTAAGCCTATTCAGAAATGACATAACATTCCCTTAATCAATTAACACACATCATCATCTCAGGATGCAACCTTCCTTTTCTTGCTCTTTTCAATGTTCTCTCCCTTCCAGCAACAGGTCAGTGTGCCTACGTTAATGAAAGCAAGTATTGTGCAAATAGGAATGGAAAGTCACTGGAACTTTCCTTCCTGCATTTTCCTTTTGATTAAAAGAAAGCAGAGCTGATCCTGTGGCCATTTATTTAGCAAAATGTCCCATTTTCTTCCCTGGTACTTTATGTGGAACTGTATTTTGAAAGATCACCTCTTGTAATTACACACAACTGAAATGAACCCAGCTGTTGCATCAGAAAACAAAGTGTCAACAGAAAGGAAAATGTATCATAGCATATTTGCTGAAAACCACACTGTCTTAGCAGAATAATTATAAGTAATTCCTCCTTTATTTTAAATATTGACTTTTAGATTTTAGGTGATATTGCCCCTCTGCACTGAAGCTAGTTGTTTATGTCCTTTGCCACTTATAACATCCAAAACCAATTGTTATGGGGTCTAGCACTACATATGCCAGAAATTACACAACACAGTTTCTTCAAAGACAGAAAATTTCTAATACAAGCATCTCATATAGAACAAAACCTTGAGCTTTTGGTGTGATGGGAATGTGATCTTCTCTTTCTAAACTGAAACAAGAAGATTTTATGATCTACGAAGTAGGTAGAAAATAAGACACATATACACACTCCTAAGAAGGTCTGTAAATTGGAAATCACTCCTATACATGCACTTTAAGAACTGCAGAAAAAGCTGCATTGTATGGAAAAGTCCACCTTGTTCCTGATGGGGATGAGATTTGTTCTGGGGCTGGGACATGAGGTTTGCAGGTTTCATTTGCTTGTTTGTGTATCTCAGGCTTATGAATCTAGAACTCTTAGGTAATTTTCAATTGGGTACCTACTTTCAGGAGCTGAACTCATATACTGTCATCTAAGAGAGTGACTGCTTTTTCCAAGTGCTGAATACCATCTGTGGCCCACACCATTTTCAGATGGCTCAGATCAAGCGCTCATGGTGGCACTCAGCCAGTTTTCACTGGAGCTTGAACTAAACATGGAGAAAATAATTTGACGGGTTCAGTTAGTACTTACTAATTTTTCACATGAGATTGAAGCCCTTTCCTGCTTGGATTTTGAGGCAAAAATACTAACCATCAAGTTAACACCATATGTAATACTGTATCCTGCTGGTATTTCTGAACTATTCAAAATCAGTGTGCTGGGGATTTCACATTCACATTTACTCTGCCAGGATCCAAACTTTTCCTGAGGAAAAGTTTGGCTACGTGGAGCACTTGCCTTGAACTGATTTTCAGTTCCCTGTTGAGATTTGGGGCAGTTCTTATTGAACGTGACAGAATTCACCCAATGCTTACTTGCGTTTTATACCCTGCATAATACTATAAAGATGCTGCTATTAATTTTTTTTTTTCCCTACACAAAACTTTTTAAAGAAAAGCCTGAAGGAGTGATGGCTGTATATGAATATTATTGACCTGATCATCTGACATGTTATTTAGCTCAATTTAAACTATACAGCTCATTCCACCTATTTTGTGTACAATGACCCTTTGGCCAGGTTACATGAAATAGATCAGTACCTAGGATAAACATCAGTTTTTCCTAAATAGTAAGTTCAGAAGCCCAGAATTAATTAAACACAAAGGCAGAAGGCTGGTTTGGTTCTGTGTAGCCATGCAGACTTGTATCTTAGATTGTTTTGATAATGGAAATCCCCAAAAAAGGGAAGTGGTTGGAGTGGGGAGAAGCACAGTACGTTGCATCAGTAGCTTTTCTCAGTGCTTTGAGAGGAAAATGATTCTTGTCCATGCTGGTACCTATGATGTTCTTTGTTAATTTTCCCTTTATTTTAAGCCTCCTTGGAAATATATGCCATATTAATGTGGAAAGGGATGAAATGGATGCTTTCAAAATTCTAAGGAATATATGCAATATGCAGAGATTATATTCAACTGCAATGCACTGACTTCTGTATCCAAGACTTGTCAGGGAAGCAATAAATTCTCTTATGGGATGTGTTTTGGGTAAAAGTCCGTTTGAGATATCTTTGGGGCATTACCATCTTATATTCCTTCTGAGAAAAGACCTCTGTTGAAAACCTCTTAAATTACCAAAATCTGAAGAGACCTCATTCCTAATGTTCATGTTTTTGATGGTCTTTCCTTGTCACTTAATGAATTCCCAAAGAGAAGACTTAATTCATGGCATAGAAAATTGGAAATTCTAGCCACACACTCAGTTTTTAGCAGTACTGTTGATTTTTTAATGTCTTTGCTGTAAAAAGTACATTGCTGCTACAGGAAACACAGTTCCTGTAGTAGATAATTTTCATTCCCTGAATTCAACCTAATCCAAAGAAATAGGTAGAATAATTTTTAATTATTTATTAGTACCATTAATATGAAATGTGCTACTACAGAACCAGTTTTTGGTTACAGCAAACCAAAGTGAACAGTGTCAGCCCCTTGCAAGTAGCCTGAACACCAGCAAAATAAGCTTCCTCCAAGTCTATAAAATATGTAACAGGCTTTTGAAACTTAATAGTGAAGATGACGGAAGATAGCCAAAACTACCAGTGCAGTGGATTAGGGAAAAGTCTGCAAGTACAGCTTGAGGTCTGTGAAACTCATATACCAGTTGCACAACAAAATTAAGGGCTATGAAGAAAACTATGGTGCTAGTTAAATAGGCCCCTATTTAGTTTGCAGTCTTAATAGAGCATGATTAAAGTGCAAGTAGATAAAATCCCCTCTTCAGTTCTATCCTAGCCTAGCAAATAACAATGTAGAAAAATTATACTGCCTTGTACCTAGTGGTCTTCTCTAGATGATAAAAAAAGAATTCTTTCTGCCATTCTTCCCATTTTCCATTCTTTTTCTAGAAAAACACCTCTTTCTTGCTTATTCAACTTGATTTGTCTGATAGCTCATTAACTATGGTTGACGAGTGCTTGTTAAGAATCATGGAAGATCACTGGCTGTTTCTTTAGTTCTGTATTGCCATGGGAGGCCTGACCCTGTAATTTTTCTTCCTGTTAATATTCCTTGGGTGTACCTGCTGTGTCCCAGCTTCAGAAAAAGTGGCTACATCCATGAGCACTGCTGGGCTTAAGACCACAGTGGTTTCAACATGCACTGGTGCTTTGACCCCCCCCAGAGAGTATTCCTTTAGGTGAAAAACTTAAGGTGTAAAACTTAAAGCAGTTATTCTGAAGGGAAGCATTAACATTACGCAGTGCCAAATGGTGGTTAGGAGGGACTCAAATGATGTAATAGTGACAGCAACTTGAATGTTCTGCACTGATTCCCTGGAGAAAGGGTATTTGAAATCTCCCTTCTCCCACTGCTGTTGGTTGTTGCTGAAATCAGCAGCCAGAGAAATGTGAAATATATGGAAGGAAACCAAGCTGAGGTGTCAACTCAGGAAAAAAATGGTACAGAGAGGCCAGTGCGGGCAACCTGTGCCCACAATACTAGGTCACGGCACCCCCCCCTTTCAATTAACAGAGGAATGGTTCAGTTTGCAGAGCAGACTACGAAGGCTGGGGCGGCAATGTGAGACAGCTTCAGTTTTGCACAGCAGACTGATATATTCCATATGGTGCAGGAGTAGTTTTTTTGCTTTATACCTCTTTATCTAGGCAGGTTTGGATGGAGAAACATGGAAAGTGAGGAAACAGAAGGCAGAAGGAAAAGTCAGAAACCATCGTCTGGTTTCTACAGAGGTTGAACACTATTTGGTTTGGCTTTCAGATGTGGCAATTTAGCAACAGGAAATGTCAGCTCATTAGAGCCATAGTATGGCATCGTCTGATGATAGCAGTCATTCCCGCTGGCAGGGCTCCAGCTGTCACACTCAGTGGGGAAACGGCATGGTTTGATATGAATGTCTTGATTTCATTTTTAAGACGGGACAGTTTAGTGGGCTAGTTGACTTGGCAGGCTGTTAACCGAATTAATTTGATTGTCTTGGCAGTAGTAGGAAGATGCATGAAGGAAACTTTCTGGTTCTGTTGCCAGCATTTAATACCAAATGATCATCATATACTGTTGAACTGGTGCTGGATGAAGCATGTGTGAGGGCTTGCAACAACTTTACCAAAAATAGTAAGTGCCATTCGAAGTTGGCAAACGTGTGCTCCAGAGAAAACAAGCTTTCCAGTTAAAGCCAGTCAGATCTTCACCCCACAAGCCTGTTACTTGTCATGTTCCTGGACTGTGCCATTTTTCATTCGCGCTCCAGTTGTAAAAGTACTGCTTTGTATTATCTGCCACTGAATTATATTAAAAGCCACGACTGTCAGCTGTTGATGGAGACTGTTTCCACTGAAGGATAGATACCTGCATTAATGACAGCTGGATTTTCTGTTAAACTTGTAGTCTTGTCATCCAGCATGTCACTTTGCCTGAAAAGGCACTGAGGGAAGTATGGCACATAGAATTCTGCATTCTACATATGTAAACCTCACATCTTTGTTTCGAAAGAAAGAAAATGCCACTTGGCACATGACTCATTTGTATAAATACCTTTTCTTTAGCTATTTAATGTGATATAAAGGGTGTTCAAGATGCAGCTGTGTATCTAGTAGAGTTTAGCTGATCCTTCAGAGCCAGAGGTCTTTCTCAAAGAAAGACCATTTTACCATTTACTAGTAGTAAAACAGGAGTGAGCATTTTTCATTCAAAGGGCTGAAAGTGTTTAAAAGCATGCAGAAGAACCAGTTGCCTCTCCAAATTTAAAGCTGCAACTCAGTTTCCATGATTAGGCCAATATTGGCTTCCCATCCAAAACCAACACAAAATGGAATATTTGTCTTGAAACTGGCACATGACCCATGTCTGAGGAAGAAGTTTTCTGCAAGATTTGAGGTGAGGTGCAATAAAAGACTCCTGATTTTGAGTACCAAAATGGAGATGTTTCAGTGGTCCAGAAAAGCCCGTTCCTCTTGCTCCCTTTCTCTCACTGTCACACATACTCTAATCTTTTCCCCATTCTGCCATGTTGTAAAATCCCTAGGTCCCCTGTGGAGCCAGCAAAAAGTTGGTGAAGCTAGAAAAGGGTCAGGTGCTCTTTTTCTCTGGCACAGATATGCTCTAACAGCACCAGACCTTTCTGGTAGCTGAAAGGTGCTTTGGGTTCCTGTTTCTGCAGGCATGCCTCTTGGCCTGTGTTTTTGAAAAGGCACTGTATGGTCTTACCACTGAGATGTCTTAACCTTTCCAGGGAAACACACTTATTTTGCAAAAGCCAGATTTTAATTTTTCATGCATGTATTATGGTTTAACAAAAGAAAAGGAATATTTTTGTGAGAAACACTGAACCACTACAGTTATTTTCGTTGGGCAATATTCAAGAGTGAGTTACTTCAGCAGCTGTTGCATTATCATTACTACTTGTCTTCAATTCTCTTTGCTCCTTATTGCTATGAATTGAAAAACGCCTGGCAGAATGGGGTTCTAATTTTTCCTTGGGCCATTCTGCAGCTTGCTAGCTTTTGAAAAATCCCATTTTTCATCACGCTTTGGGTTTTCAAAACCTGAGGAAGTGATGAGAAAGTACACAGTAAGAAAAGGAAAAAGATGGTACAAGCCTACTAGGTTTTCTGCTACAGGTGATGGCAAAAAGGAGAAAAAGGGAGAAAAGGAGGGGGAAAAAATAGCAAGTTAAACTATTGATACTTCTTTTCCAAAAATGTTAAAAATAAAGCAGAAAAGACAATAGAAAAGTCCATTTTTGCATTTTAAGCAATAAAAACATTGATCACCTATAGAATCTGTTAATAAATTCATTAAAGGCATATCAAATTCAAAACTCTTATATTATTCATGAGAAACAGAAAAGAATTGAGCTGGAATCACAAGCAAGTACAAAACTGACTTTAAAAGTTTCTTGTTATCCATTTCTGATGCAGGTTGGACTTTTTAGTTTGGTTGGCTTTTTAATAAGAATTCATTCTACCATTCCCACTTTTCACAATGTCCACTGAACCTTAACAGTTCTTGTTTATATATATACACACACAGAGATACACAGCATGTTTCAGTGCTATACACACTTGGATTTCTTCCAACAGACTGGAGTGTGTGCAAATGTAGGTACATACATCTGCATGCACACGGAAGCACGGAAAACTCAGGAATTACTAATGGAAAAAATTGCTAAGCTAGTGTTTTAATGGCAATTGCTGGACAGTAAATAGTTTACACAGACAAATCCGCTCTCCTGGGACAACAGAGAAGACAGTTCTTTATCCAGCCATCCCCAGGACCAATTTATGGCTGCTACAGCTCACTAACAGGTGGTTTGTCTGCATGAGATCATACAGCAGTGGCATCCAAAAGTTTTCTGGTTCCTCACAGTAAATCAAAGTGATCCGCTTTTATAATTCACTACATGATCGAAGAAACAGTAGTGTGACCAGCACTCTGCGGCTTTGCTTGCCTGCTCTTTCTTCTGTACACCTGCAAGGGTAAATAGGAGGGGGAAATTAACTGAAAAGGGGTATGAGATATATTGATTGTAGCCTGCGTGTGTCTTGCCAGCCATCCAGCAGCTGCCACATGGCTTTGATGGCTGTACCCTTGGATGAACAGGGGAGAGTTTCTTGGTGGAAAAGAAATTAAAAGAGAAAAATGTGATCTCTCCACCAGCAGTTTATCACACTGGCTCTGCAGAGGCAGCACTGTGAGAGAATGGGACCATGACCTGATCAAACAGCTGTGGCCCTGAATGCCTGGGTGGGGAAAGAAAAGGGGAATAACAGCTCCAGCAGCTGGAGGAAAAGGGAGGGAGGGAGCACAAAAGGGATCTCTGCTGGCAACTGCTCCATGTGGCTGGGCACAATTCCCCCCCATGAGTTCAAAAAGGGTACCGAAGCTTGTCCCAGAGCTCAGCTAGCAGGGCAGGGAGCTGTAGCTTGTGCAGTCCTTATCCTGATGGCTTTGGCCAGGATGTCTTTGGGTGATACAAAGAGTAAGGATGGGTGAGAAGAGGGCTGGTAGGAAATAGCATGTAAGTTGTGAAGAAGGTCAGCCAGAGAGGGGTGGGCAGTGAACTCTGATGAGAAAAACCTTTGCAAACAGGGAGGAGGAAAGGGTAAAAACCTGAAAATCATCTCCTTTTTCAGCTTAATGAGGACACCATGAGGGTAACTGTGCACCAATAACTGCAGTGAATAATGTAAGTCCTTTGATTCTGCTTAAAGAACTTAAGATCTAATCTAAAATGTATACATTCTATCTGTTAATAACCAGTGGTCTAGTTCCCAATGAAATTTCACAGTTGAATGTTTTCTTCTGAGTATCTTCAGTAAGAGGAACTTGAATCTCTTAGGATGTACCTTAAAAAAAATAAATACACTGAGTTCAGAGCATAATGAGCCTGTTGAAACAATAGTGACAATATTAATGACAAGTTTCTAGTAAGATGACTTGGAAGTAAATTACATAGTTTCAGAGCCTGCATCCGGCCTTGGCGATGCCTGGCATGTCTTTGTGTGGGTTTGCATTCATATTTTCCTAGGTTTCTTCATGCCTACTTTCTCACACTCACATGAAAACCCCACAAAAGTAAGGGGGCTGGCTGACTAATTGGTGATATAAAGGAAACAGTGACAGTGAGTAAAGTTCTCAGCAGCATAAATGGAAACAAAAAAACCCCACAAAACTGGGGCCTGGGGAAGAATTATCTGAGCTGCAGTAATCAAAGAAATTACAGTTAAATGTAAAGGGGTGCAAATGTCCATAAAAATACAACTGTTGTAGGACCGTCTTTTACATTCCTGTTTCATCTGTTGGCTACAACGTGGCTTCATGCCTTTGAATGTGTTTCAGAGGTTCATTGGATGTAGTGAGACAGCTGTAGTGCATGGAGTATCACTAGCTATTAATGCCAGTGCTCTAATGAACTTAAAATGGTATAGAGTGGGAGTATGTGTAATTGTATCCTTATTAACATGTTAGGTTTGACGGGAATTACTGGGCTTGCTTAATGTTAATGTTCAACAAGTTAATTTGATGTAACTGAATTAATACCTTTCCCAATGTAATGGAAAGTCAAACATACATCAAATACAGAAATAAGGCTAGGTTGGTTTTGTTGGCTGATGTACCTTGGGTTGCTTTGAAAGGAAACAAGAGCAGGAATCCAGTAGTTGCCAAGAATGGCTTTAGCCATGTTTGCCACCAAAAAAGCTGTATCTTACCACTGAGTCCCCTGACTTGGTGCACTGAAATTCTCAGTGATGCAGAGGGTTACCTGAACATATACATGTCATCCCCCTCTTTCACCCATTGAGAGAATCCAGTGTTTTGTGGAATGGAGAATATGATCCTGGGGGAAATGTGGTGCCAGCTAGGAACAGCATGAGTTTTTTGGAAAGTCCGTATTCAATTGGAAGTAGCACAGTTTTGCTCTTTGGTGTTCTTATAGGGCACTTGAGGTACTCATAACCTGAGCTCTGGCAATGGTCAGTGTGAAAAGCAAAGGGATGTACCGTTCCCATGCATGTTTTTTCAAATGTATCCTGAAGGTGAGGGTGCTGCAGGAAGTGCACTTGCCAGGGAAATACAGATCTTTCACTATGGCCATGACTACCCAGCTGTGTACCCTCATGTTCAGTCTGGAGGAAACTTCACCTTGGAGGAAACTTAATCTGGAGGAAACTGATTAAAGCCTGTTTTTCTTTTGGAGGTTGAAGGTACTTAGAAAAGCACCGAATGCCTCAACCTTGTGTACCTGTAATCATTGCACGTGATTTTGCTAGCAAATGCATTTGTTTTTATAGCCATACTGGCAGAGCCCTCCCAGGGTCTAAGAAGGCAGCACATGTTATAATGTTCACAACAGCAATAATGAGGATTTTGCATTTGAAAGAGATATTTGTTTTGTAGGTGATGCACCTTATGAACAGGCTCTTCACTTTTGCAAAGTTATCATGGCTTTATAAAGACAACAGCAGCAGACAGCCTTATTGAAGTTTCTTTGTATACATGGGGAAAGCAGCCATGATTATGAATATCCTTGGAAACAATATTTATAGACTAATAAGCTTTTTTTTTCCCTGGTAACTTGTCTGGCAATTCTCTGGTCGTACTCTGCAGCATCGTGTCTTTGTAATTGCAGACAGATACATGCCAAGCTTTCCTGATGGAGCATTAAGACACCTTTGCCTAAACTTTCCTGGTTGTGCTGTTTCAGGATCCACATAAAAACCAGCAGCCAATCTTATAGCCAGATTTATTTTCCTGAGCCTGGCAAGCAACCTGGCTGATAGCTGAGAAGGTCACACAGTACAGTACAGGTGTACTGATGCAAGCAGACTTGAAATGTATTTAGAGGTCTAAGATTTGTGTTAGCAGAGGCCCCAGGATAGGAGGGCTTAAAGCATGGTTCGCCTCTCTTATGCTTAACTGCCGTCTTTAGCGACCTGAGCATAATAATTATTATTAGTTTATAGTTGTTGTTATTGTTATTCCAAGAAGCTATAATAATAACAATTTTCAGCTAATCTTTGCGTTTCCTTTGTTGCGCTGGCTGGAGGGGGGTGCACAGACAGGGGAATAGGCACAGCAGCAGGGTCTTTCTGGCATGCACCTTTATTTCCAGATCAGCAGCTTTCCTTTGACCTGCCCTAAACTCTGGCCTATTCAGAGGAATAATGCCTGCAAGGGAGATACCTCCAGTGTATCTCTTAGTCTCCTTGTGATGGCTCTTCCAGATCACTTTTTATTTCTTTTTTTCTGGTGTAGAAGCACAGCCAAGAGATTTGTGTGACAGGGTTCATGAAATCCCAGCTGTGCCATACAAGTCTGGGTCCCAAAAAGTCAGGACAGTTGTCAAGGTGAGTAGCACAAGATCTCCCCAAGAGACCAGTGTCATCAGCTACAGAAATGTAGCATCTCCCTTCTCACAAGGTGCTTAAAACCCACTAAGACTCAGTGTCTCAGAGCATGGGGGTATTGAATGGAAAGGTCATGGTGCTTGCCAACAGTCTTTTCCACACGGAGGCCCTAAAAGTTTGCTACAAGGTACACATATTGCAGGCATCAGGAGGTGCTGCAAAGGGGCTGTCATGGGCGTGGGCTTCACAGTTCTGGTGGCCACATGGCTTCGCCATTTTTCACCCAAAATAGGACTGAACTGAATGTAACAAATTAGGTTTTCCTTTCTGAAGTTATTTAAGGTGATTCTAGAAGTCTCTTTTAAGGCCTTTAACTGGCTTGTGAGGGCAAGTCATTGAAGGCACTGCCATGTTAGCTCCCCCAGGAGGAAGGAGCTGACCCTGTAGTGACATGTGGGGAGATGACAAGGCTTCTTTATTCCTTAAGATAAAAAAAATTGCCAGAAAGAGAAATTTGTATGCTGTATTTTTCTAAGCTTGACTTTTCTCTCAGCATAACATCAACTGCAAAGGCCCACCCAGCAAAATCAAAAAACACCAGGAAATCTGTCATGGGGCTCCATAGGAGCAGACCTCCCTGCTCCTTCCTGCAATAGCCCTGGTGAGGGGAAGCTGATGCCATTGACAAAAGAGCCAATCCAGACAGAAAATCCTGCCTAGGGGCCATGGCACCATAAAGATCTCACGCTGACCCTAAGGGAGCTGAATTACCATTGCCAGTCAATATTTCTATGTTTTGTTGACACCTTTCAGCCATGGTATTTTAATGACAAATCTAACCTGGTTTTACAATGCTTCAAGTCGAGCAATTCTTTTTATTTTTTCTCACTGAATTTGTTTCAAAAAATAAGAAAATAATTTTTTAAGATGCATCTATTAAGGATTTCCTCCACAGAGAAAAGATCATGTTGCAAACCACCAAAGAAATGCCGAGTATTTCATCTGATTATGTTCTGTTCATTGCCATTAAGACCTGTATGGTTTCCAGCTGTTGCAGACTACTACTGCTGTAGTATTGCAGTTTCACAGTTGTGAGTTTGCTAGACAGCTTTCCAGCTGATGGTCATGCGAGAGCTCTGCGCTCAGACCATTGTCATATGCATTGGTCTTAATGGGCTGTTGAGATACTGTATCAACACACAGAATAAACCAGGATGCTTCCCCAACACAAACAGAACAATTTTTGGTTTTTATCTCCAAGAAAGGCACATTACCAGATTTTGAGTTGAAATGAAATCATTGCATTTGTTGGATTATTTTGTGAAGAGAATAATCAGGGAGTCCAGAAAGCCAGGCTTTGTTACTGACTACTCATGAGCCATTCCATAACCTGAGAGGAGTGAGTTACCACCTCTTTGCCTGCAATTCCCCATGTAAACGGAAAAAAATCAAAGAAAATCAATATCCTTCCCCACCCCTTGCTTTTGCTAAGTGTTTTAAAAAATATTCAGGCGAAAGGTGGTGGGCAAGTAAGAACTATTACGCATTAGAAAATATTCCCATTGTCGCTGGTTTGCAGCAAGCTTCGAGAAGAAAGCAACAATTTGACACCATCACTTTGAAGCAAGGGAGAGAGGCAATGCTGCTTGAACTAAAAAGGGATTTGTTTTATTTTGTTAATTGCAGTCCTTTTGAAAAATGATACTTAGCCTGCCAGTTAAGTGCTAATTAATGTTAGGATGTGGTACACCATATAATAAAGGCTGCTGTTGAGGAATGTGAATGTAGAATAAATTGTTTCTGAGGTGTTGATGGCTAAGCAAGATTGCTGTAGAAGTGGGCGGCATGTAAGCTTGACTTTGCATTTTTGCAAGCTGTTGCCTTGCTCTTTTTGTTCATTAGTTCATTTTCCATGGTGTGAAATGGAGGAAGAGAACAATCCTTCCGTTTTAGCCACCACTGGCATTCCCATTCTGAGCCTGAGGTTTTTAGATGCAGCAATTTTTGGGATAGGGAGGTGCTCCAAGCAGCATCATTAAAAAACTGTTTTGTAATGAACCATCATCAGTTTAAAAAGATAATTAATATTCTGTTTCTCACAATGCAATTTTATCTGATACTTTGCCTGTTTGTCTGATTGTATGTGGCATTGTGCAACTTTGGCCCCACATTGATGAAAACCTTTACACTCAGTCTAGGATTGTCAGCCTTTTGAATTTATGTCTTTAACCTCTTCAGCTTTACCCTCATTCACTGCTGTTGCCCAGACAGAAACATGACATATAATATACCAGTCAGGGAGAAAATTTTCCTTTCTGTCTGCTCCCTCATTATTTTGTGAAGTTTTACTGGTCTATCACAGCGGCTTCTGGCTTTGCATTTAAGAGTTTTCCCATGCAGACACATGGAGGAGCACTTTGCTGCCAGAGGCAGACACCCACCCCTGACTCCCCTTGTCCTCTCCCCCTTCCCAGTTGTCTTCTACTGCCACTCTTGATTTCTCCAGTGCTGGCAGCGGGAGCCCCAGGAAGACACAAGAGCAGCAAGTTATATTTCAAAGAGTATGCAATTGATTATTTTAAGTAAGTGCCTCATCCCTGGCAGTGTTCAGGGCCAGGCGGGACAGGGCTTGGAGCAACCTGGTCTAGTACAAAGTGTCTCTGCCTCTGTCAGGAGGCTGGAACTGTATTGTCTTTAAGGTCCCTTCCAACCCCAACCATTTTATGATCCTTTATGATCTTGCCACAGTGCTTCCAAACCCTTTTGGCTTGGGTAGCTGGAGACTTGTTCTGGCCCTTTGCTGGATGGCTTCCTTTGCTCACAACTCTCCCTGGGTGGCTTCAGCTGAGCATAGGCGCGCTATCTCACCATCAACTTCAGGTACACACCAACCATTCCAGTACATCTAGTCGAATGTAAAAACACTGTACTGATGGACCTAAGTACTGATGTACTTGCATCCTGGAATAATAAGCATCCCATGTTCCCAAATTGTGCTATATTTGATGTGACCATCTAAACAACTGTGGGAAGCATAATCCTCATAGATGAACTTAGTGAATCTAAGGCAGAGGAACACGGCTGACTTTGACTTAGTTGCAGATAAGCTCAGCCATATTGTCCTGGGGAATTCAGTACTCAGTGAGGCTTTTTTCTCCCTTTTGTTTTCCAAGAGGATGAGCCCTGAGAACGTGTTCTACTACCCACGTAAGAATAATTTGTGGGCTGTCCGAGTTTAAAATCAGGCTTTTCAAGCAGGTTTGTTTTATTCAGCTGTTGTAAAGACAAACCTCCAACAAACTGTGAGAACTGTGAGCAGCACTATTTCATGAACCCTTCCCTATGGATGAGTTCAGACTCAAGATGTGTTCACTTCTTCAGAAAGTAGGCAAATCTTGAGTATGACTGATGAAGGAGGAATATCCTCTCTGCTAGAAGAAAAATAGGAGAAAGATATATTGAAATAGCTGGGAGTACTTACACTCATTATTCAAAGTCAGAGGAAGGAGCTGAGGGTCAAAGGAAGGACAGCGAGTCCAATCAAGGGTGTGTGTAGAGACAACTTTTGGTTGTCAGCTGGCCAATGTTAGTGTTGCCATGCTATCAGCAGTCCTTCATTTCATTAAGTGTCCGGTGGAGCACAGCTGGGTTGAGGAACAGTTCTGTACCTCAGCAAACAGCAATGCTTTTCCAGCTGTGGTTGCTGAGGCAGGCACAGCAGCTTCCGTGCAGGTGTTTTACAGTTGCCAGCTGCTGCGGTGACACCCTGTGTGGAACATCTGGCTGGAAATATGGAGCTCACCAGTCTGACACCTTCCAGGGCTTTCTGAGTAGAGTATGTGGTGGTCACAGGTTTTGCCAGCACACTGAGGATGCTTTTCCTGCCGGTGTGATATAGCAGCAGCTGAGGAAAAGGGGAGAGGATTGACCAAATCTCTTGTGAGTAGAATATTTCACCTCAAAAATGCAGTTTTGAAAATTGCAATTGTATTGTGACCAAAATGCTTACTCTCATAGAACAATGTGGTTTCTTCTTTGGAAGGACGAAAAGGAAGAGTACAATTTTGACATACAGAGGTGTTCTGTAGTGGATTGCATCTTCCAAAGGCTGCTTTTTTCCTTTCTGGAAATATTTTGGAATTCTTGTGTATTTTTAAATCCCTGATCCAAAGGGAGAGCAACTCTGCAATAGTATGCAAGAAACCCCAACAAAACAAACATGCTTGATAACAATTCTGTTTACCAATTTCCCTGTATCATTATATAATTTTTCTATAGCCCTTCTGGCTTTAAGTTCCATAGGTTAATCAGTTTTGAAATGGCACTGTTTATATGGCACGGTGATATGCTTTTTGGCAGTCCCAGTATTCTAGGGTTGCATTATATTTCATGTGGAAAAGCAGAACTTCCCAGATGTGCAATCATAAAATGTGATTTTTGATCTTTACATTGATATAGCTAAAACAAGGTTTTGTTGATTGTAAACAAATGTGAACTCACTTGATCAGCACTGAGTACAGAACTCTGTACTTTTTTTTTTCAGTCTTCAAGGATCACTGGCTATTTCAGAAAATGGTAATGTGTGAACAAAAGTCTTAAAAAGAGAACTTGGGTAAGAGCTCCCTTTGTTTCCGAAGTCTATCTCCACTTCCCACACACATTTAGCTTGCTTCTGGATATGTATTTAAGGCAGATAGAGCTCCAGGCTGTTTGTGCAATGAGGTTGGCAGGAGGCAATTTTTCTTTCAGTCGCACAATTGTGCCTTTTAATATATAAGCTAGGAAAATAACTAATATGATAATTAAATGATCTGAAAAGATACCGATTAAAACAAACAGTTTCACATCATCTCAGTAATAGAAGTAATCTTATTTTAAGAAAGTTCTTTTTATCTTGAAGGTTTCCAGAGCCCCCATAGCCTGGCATGCACTGCGCCTGCTGAGGAAGGGCAACTGAAATCCAGTTTTGGAACAGGAAACGCATTACTATTATCAATGCTGTTTTCCAGAAATGATGTGATGTGTTGTTATAACCAGAACCACTGGCAAGGCGATATGTGGATATAGTGTTTGTTGATCAGTATCCAGAGCTTTGTCTCTACAAGAAGACTCCTTGGGTGCTCATTTGTATAGACCATATATGACTTCACCATCACAACCTGACAGGGCTACAGAAATCTGCAACCTATTATTTAATCTAGAAGTAATAAAAATCAATGTTTTACTTGCTTCAATATTTATTTCCTTATAAGAGATGGAAGTATATATTAAGATTCAAAATAAGCCCTCTTAATTATTTTTAACATACAAAGAGCAATGGGCAGATCACCTGTTAGATCAGAGCCCCAAAGCCAACATCTTGGAAGAGCATCATTACACCACCATATTTTTACACCTCTACTTTTCCTTCTTTGAAAATACACTTCTACAACTCTGTTGAAAGAGAGGAACAGCTCCCTAGGCTCTTTACCAGAAAAGCAGGTAGTCTCAGTCACAACAGTGTAGTCATAAGGTCTTTGGTGAGCCTTGTCTTAGTGTAGATCTAATTTTATTAAGAATTAATAAATTTATTAAGAATTAATGTTAGTGATTCATAGTGATGCTTCAGATTTCCTTTCACTAAGGATTTTCATTATTTGTGGCCAGGTTATTCTCCTATTGCTACGTACAACTTTCACAAGTGCAATAGAAGGAAAAGAAGAAATAAAGTTCAGCAATCCCTGCTTTTCCAGCTGCTTCTTTTCATCTCCTCAGCTTCACACCGTGGTCATGGGAACTTGTTTGAGGACCTTACATAGAGTGCTGTGAACTGAGCCTTGGGGGACTTGTTTCTAAAATAGAGTGACCAAGAGATTATGAGGTTTGATGCGCATGTATTTTAGACATCTGCATTTCCAGTGTTCCTAGAACCAATCCTGGTAAAAGATATCACACTGCTCCTGCCCCTTCAGGCTAGTGTTTTTCTTGATCTCTCTCCCACCAGTTACACACACAGAATGCCACATTCCCACTGGTGTGTTCTGGGCTTTTTTAAAGTAACTCTTGAGGAGAACAAATCATGTCTGCTTGTTGCATCCACAATACTGTGTGTAAAGATAAGCACAGAAGTGTAACTGAGAATCTACTTATTATCCTCATGTAACTGTATCTATCTCAGAGATAGAAAATTGACCTAGGCTTAGATTTTCTAAAAATTTATGTGTATCAAAAGGGATTTTGTACAGGCAAAAAGCAGCAAGTTGATTTTTCCAAGAGCTGATTGCCATTTTATGCAGTTTTTGGCTTAATAAGTGAAAGAGCTATATGCATTATGGCTATATGCATGCCATAATGATTGCATTTTGTAAGAAAAGACTGTGCCTATACGTCTCAAAGTTTTAGAGCCAAGACTAGTCATATTTGCAGTCTTTAAGTGACAACCCCAAGCTATTCTCACCACCATAGATAAGGGATAGCTGATCATAGAGTAACACTGATTTTAAAATAGGTAACCACAGCAAAATTAAAATGACCTAGTCAAGTAATACAAAGAGTGTATGATTGACAAGATAGCTGTTCTTTGAAACGTACAGTAGGCAGTAAATAGCTTCTTATGTCTATAAGCTATTTTCTATTTTAAAGCCAAGAATAATGATCTGGCATCTGTCCTTTCTGAGTTCGAAAAGCTGCAACAGCTCTCTCCCAAACAAACGCCTCTGGAGGTGAGAGCAGTGGTGTGCTCATGGGTTGTAATTATATCATGGGGTTCTCTTTTTTATTTTTAAGAGTGCTTCTTTCTAATGTAAATAGCTGTGCAGGGTGGAAATGGAAGGTTTTGCCTCTTACACTTGTGCTTGGGTGGATTTTACTTACATTTGCATTTCCTTGGGGTGGGGAGCAAGACAAGGAAATGCAATATCAGCAGCTCCAATTTCTAATTTGTCTTTGTCCCCATCGAAATTCAAATGCAACTAAGATTTTTTTAGACTATAATCTAGATAATGTTACCTAATGCCACAGAGTTCAAACAGCTGCCAAGCTTTTCTGTACAACCCATTTCTGGCAAAGGCACTGAGTGTATACAACTTGGATGCATAGGATTGGATCTTTTGCCTGCAAGTTCTATATTCTGTGCAATGTGATCTAGGCTGTGGTCTATGTGCATTGTGGCATAAAATGCTGGTGGTTTGCATCATGCCTCAGTTTTGCTACGTGAGTGTTTGCTTTTTATTTGGAAATGGGTTTCCTTCTGTTATTGTCTTACAAGGGCCATAGGAGAGCTGCTGAAAATGTAAGTTGGAGATCATTTCTGTTCCTGATTTCTGAAGAAGTATTTGCGAGGCACTATTTATTCCTGATCTACAGCCACTGTAATGTCCCTGTTCAGTGCCCAGTTGTGCAGCATATTGCAAATATAATCACATAAGAGTGAAAAGTATTCTTGTCCAGGGCCCTGATGCCTGGTGGGTGAGTGTCTTCCTCCATGTCACCTGACCTGCAAGCACATTCTTGTCTCACAGAAGCAATAGGAATCAAGAAAAGCTAATAAACCACCAGATTTTTTGGCTTCCACCCTCTGCCCGCCATCCTCTATCCCAGTATATGCTGGAATGCATGCTGATGAATAGAAATCTCTTGAAATATGTCAGATGGCTTTGTAGAAAGAAAAATGCTCCCTCTTTCAGGGCTGGTATGTTTTCTGATGTTGTGGCATTTTTTTTGGTTTGGTTTGGGGTTTTTTTAAGTAAAAAGGAGAATTGTAACTTCCTTTACGCTAGTACATTAGCATAATACCTTGCCTTCAGGTACTGTATGTCATTGTTATGAGTACATTCTGACATCTCTCACACTTCCAGCACTCCAAAGATCCATGACAGAGCTGAATGAAAACTTTTTTTGACTTGGCAGGAGCAGCAAGAACACATAAAACCTGCCAGCTGTCAAGGATGTAAATGGTGATTTTGTTTCACTTTTTTAATGAATTAAAGCAGGATTGAAATCTGTCCAAAGACAGCATGTTTGGCCTTGCAAGGAAAGAAAAAAATAAAAGGGAGGGATTTATTTTGCTCTTTTGGCACTTATGCTCATAGCATGTTTATTCTTGGTAGCACAGTATAGAATAGAGCTACTCTACTGAAAGAGCCATGCCATGGTTGTCAGACGTGAGACACGTTCCTTTGAGAGAGGAACCATTAAGGCGACTGGCAGAAAAAAACCCCAAAAGCCTTATTTCAAGGCAGACACTTGAAAATTCAGCACCTATCACTGTTTTGGAGAAGGGTGGCGGAGGATTGCTGGTGGAAGTCATTTTGTGTGTCATTTACACCATAGTCACATTGAAGCCAAATAAACATCTGATAGCCTTTAACTTTTATCTTACAAATGATGTTTTTGCTGCTGTCTTATTGATGCTGCTTTTTGAGATGGGGACAGGTGTGACTTTGATTTGTAGGGTTGGCATTTGAACCCTTGTATACCTGAGTGATTGCAGTTGGGCCCTCTGATCCAAAAGTAATATGGACTGAAGCTTTGTGGAGATGTCCTGAGGGTTCACCCCTTACCCTTTGAGATTACGGCACCATTCTCTGTGGAAAAACATTGCGGTTCTAAGCTCGTTGGCATTGTATATCCTTAACCTACATTTCTTGCTATTGGAAAGTTAGCTCCAAAGCTTGGTTGGGAAAAAATGTCTGGTTTAGAAATCATCTGGAGTTTAGATCCCTTCTTGAATTTTGCACTTGAAATATCTTTGAGCATTATCCATGAATCAAACTGATTGTTTTGCTTGTGATTAGAACATTATATGCTCATGTATCTATTTAGTTACTCAAATTGCACATGTAGCTGCACACCTATTTCTCTGGTCAAATCTTACCCTGTATCACATGTAACTAAGCACATTGTGCCCACTCCTCTATACTTGTGTGCGTCCCTCTTAAGAGGTGAAAACATAGTAAGGAATTTGCCAAGTTCTTAGCCTTTGGCGCCATAACTTCTGCTTAAGATTTTCAGGTGTTCTTCCATTTGAGAGCTAGCCAATTGTGTTCTCCCATTTGAGAACTAGCCAATTTCAGATCATAGTTTCAAAGCTGTTATCAGTTATGAAGTTTATCGCAATACCTTAAAAACTGAACTGCAGTTATCTTAACACTAGCAGAGAGATATCAAGTTTGTTCTCTTGGAAAATATAGCACTCCACATCAAAATAAGTTCATATTGATGGATGTTCCTGGATCAAAGACCACTCTGCAAGCAGAGCTCAGTTTTGGACTCAGGTCAAGCCCAGCGCAAGTACGTCTCAAATAACATGGGCTGAGCTGGTCTTAAGTGCAGCACAGAATAGGTTCTCATGTGCCTGGCAAGAGGTGCATGGAGCAGTTTAGCTCTTGCAGAGATTTACAAACAGACTTCAACTTACACTTTGTGAATAGACCTATTAATTCAATGTGACTTCTCAGGCAAGCCAAGCCCATGCTGCACTTCAGCCAGATGGTTTAGACAAAATAAAGTAAAGAGATTTGTTTGGACAAAACAAAATTAATCCTAACTTATTCTGAAAACTCAAGATGAACCTGAATTTCTGAGCAAACAGTGTAACTCCCTTTTCCTCCCCTCACCTCTCCCGCAGCCTCCTAAAACCCTGGCACCTATCCACTTTAGCTGGAACAGAAAGACTCCTCTCAGATTTCCAGCCTGTCTTCAAGTAGGAAGTATAGAAAATCTTGCAGGAAAGCCTTTTCTTATGAGCTTTCAAGGCAGATTTTCTGAATAAAGAGAGTCTTACACATTTCAGTTATTTATTAAGTCTTCTAAGAAGCTTCCATCCCCAGCTTTAATATAATTCTTGAGACACGACATGTAATTACAGGATGAAAGGATGCTAAACCCTCCAACCACTTCAGTAAACTTTGTAGGATTGTAGGTGATCAGAAATATATTGAAAATCAGAACCCTTCTCTCATTTGTTTGAGGAGAAATCTTTATTTACAGCAGCATGCCAGTTAATTGCAGCATGCACTTCTATGACAAGAGCAGAGGGGATAATCCAGCAAAATGAAATGGGTCAGGTCAGCAAATACATGTAAGTCGCAATGTTTTCCTCACTTTGAATCAGATTCTGTAAAGACACAGAGTAGGTTCACCTTCCTCTGGATCCTGCTCTCACTTAGTATCTTTTACCTCTGCCTCTGAAATGGGTGGAATCCATCATAGAAATGAGTACAACTACCTCCTCCCCAATGAAAAAGCAAGTGCAATAGATGAAAGGAAAGGAAACCCTGCTATCTTTCAGGTGAAGTTTTTCTCTCACTTGTTTGCATCCGGGGTAGCTTCCCCATACTGTAAGACTTGCCAAGGCAGGGTTGAGGCATGTCTGTCTCTACCAGTGGTCCCACAAGACCCGATGCCAGGGGAGTCCCATGACTGCAGCTACTGAAAGAAGCTGCAGGTCCACAAGATTATCACTCATTTATAAGGAGATGAGACAAAGCAAGTTAGGCATTTAAATCTTGCTTTGAGAAGGAACAGGGGAAAGATGGGAACAGCTAAATGGGTGGAAAAGCTGACTGGCCACCCGCTGTCCTTCTGCCCCCCAATTACAGCACATTTTATGCCAGTAACACACAACCCTGAGGTAAATGTCATGCAGGGAAGACGTAAATGGGTGATTATCTCCATTCATTCCTGCCTTCCTTCCTGTAAGTGTTGTACAGCTCCATGACTTCCTTTGTGAATGCATCTTCTTCAAAATGTAGGCTGAGCATTGGTGGAATGCAGAGATGCTCTTTGCTGCAGGGCTGGTAATGGTGGTAAGCGTGCAAGCCTTTCTGAAACTCACCTCTGGCACCAAAGGACACCCAAGCTATGAACAGCAGACCATTGTGTCGGTCTCAAGCTGAAGTACCTCTAGTGCTCCTGAGACTTGTTGTGAAGTCTTCCATTTAGGTAATGAAGAGGTCCAATACTTGTGATGATTTCATGGTAAGAATCAAATCTAGTTTAAGACTCAACCTTACTATTCCAACTTCATTGCTACTTATTTTGGTGCATGTGTAAAACATCTAATGTTCAGCTATGTCATTCTCAGGGTAGAACCAATACTGGCTTGATCCAGTTTATCAGAACAAGGGTTAGCACTTGTGATGAGGATGAAGCAAACAGCAAATTGCCCTTTTATTCTGAAGAACGAAAACAGAGCAAGTTTGCCTTTAAAAGTGTGGCGTTTCTTGTGTTTATAGCAAATCCCTGTCCTTAGATTGCTGCTTTTTTCCTTTTTCTTTCTTTCTTTTTATCATAAAGCAGTATTGCTTCCTGGTCCGCAGCACAGGAAACAGTAGAGACCAAGTGGATAAAAGCTGAGTGGTTACCTGCTGCCTTCAGCCTTTCTCTGTAGTGTATTGTCTGTGCAAATACTCTACCAGGGTACCTTAACAAGCTGCTGATGGGAGGAATCCTTTTGTCTCATCTATTGTTTGTAAACCCCTCGCTCCCACTAACAAACTGGACTTCATGAAGATCACACTGCTCAGATAAGCAGATTGACTTGTGTAATTAATGACCTCAGACAGAAAGTGGTAAATTGAGATATCGGCCCAAAAGAATTATTGCCATCTAACCACTTGTTAAATATGTAATTTTTCAATTTCATTCAGTTATTTTCTTACTGCTAGTATTAGTCTAACAATTGTGATGCTGAAACAATTTTCCCTTGTTTTTGCTGGATGTATGTGCTACAATCCCTTGCAGTCAGATGGGGCTGTATTAGGCACAGGCATGTAGATCACATAAATTTGACTAACAAGGACTAGAGGTAGTTCAGTAGCTGTCTGTAGTACACTAGTGGTGCATCTATCCTCATCTTTTCTGCTCTTTCCTGAGCCACAGCAGTGCCATTATTAGTGCTGACAAGAAAAGAGGCAGGAGTATAGTTGTTGGTGATGGTGGGCAAGAAAAGGCTGCTTTTCTCATTTTCAGGAGAGAGCATTTCCTGGGCAGAAATACAAATTCTCTCCTGTTCCCAAAGGGGCTATCAAAGGCTGGACACGCAGACACAATGGCCACACGTTGCATCCTAGGCCTGCAGGAATATACATGGCTCCTGGCATGATGATCATTTCACAAGGTATTGTGAAATTTTCACAATAAAAAATTCAGTGAGCTAGCTATGTTTTAAGAGGGGGCCATTAAACACCACCAATAACAGGGCTTCCTGAGCCCATGCACCATTAGACCAGCTTAATGGTGGCGAGACTCCAGCTAATACCTGCGACAGCACTGACATCAAACAGCATACTGTGATGCATTGAGGATGCAGAGAAATCTTCTGTGTTGCTTCATATTTCTTTTATAATGTTCAGTAAGGTAGTGCAATCAGATATTCATCATCTGTTGTGGATTAGGAGCAAGTCAATCCCAAGTAACTATAGGTGAGCTGTGAGGTGCTGGTGTCTGCAGCTGTTTTGGGCCATTCTCTACACTGTGTGGTTAGGAATGTACATATGTATGTTCTCTTCCCTTTCCCCTTCCATTTCCCTTTCCCTTCCCCTTCCTCTTTCCCTTTGTCTACCTCCTCCTCCCCCTCCCCTTCCCCCCACACTTCCTCCCAGTGCTTTTATTTAGGGAACTGCCTAAATTATGACCATTTGGGCTGTCTAATGGAGACAAAAGTGCATGGTGTTTAGCTTCACTTTCTTTCATAGCACCTTTTTATTGAATACTCTTTTGATGCAAAATGTATGTTAATAATATGATCAAATGATATAAAAGTGCCCCCAAATTTTTAGTGTATTGAAATATTTTTGAGAGAGATAAAGGGAGGGAGCGTTTTTTGTATACTATGCTCTAAATGCCTCAAAAAAACCCATTCTAGCCACAAGGAAGCAAAGCAATGTAGATGAGAAGACATACAGAGAGACAACAGTTTCCGGTGTTAGAATGTGGCTTAGCAGTGGGATCTGTTCCACTTCCTCCCCCTGCTTCTTTTAATGTCTGTAGGTGAACTTGTTCCCATATTTCATGTTGTAGCCTGCTGGGAATAAAATTCTACTGTGTCCTTTGATATTCTGCCTTTTAGAGAACATGGACAATATGCACTCACTATAGCTGAGAAAGTATACCTCACATTAAGAATAATGTAGGAATTGCAGAGGATGTGATTTCCCTGCACACAACAATGGACACAAAAAGTATTCAGATAATTTACTGCTTGTCACATAATGCTAAAACAATGCACAGTTGCACTGGCTGTTTTAAAAGGATATTTTTTTTCCTTGATTGGGCTTCACAGCAGTTGCAGGCCCACAAACCTTACCTTGTCAGTGTATATTGATTTTCTTCCTGGTGTGTAAAGGCATCAGATCCAAAACAGGGAACCTGAGTTTAAGGATTCCAGTGTTCAGGTAGTAATGTTCATAAACTGCCTACCAGAGAGAAATACCATACTCAAAAACCCCCAACCAAACAAACTTGAACACCCCCAAAAAACTCCACTTCACCCTGTTCATTTAAACCCCCTTGCAAACAACTACAGTAAAGTTTCTGGCACTTCAGCATGACCGATGTGCAAGAGTCTGTTCATATTCTGGCACAAACAGATCCAGATGAAGCTGTGCCTTTTGTGGTTATAGAAGGTCATCTTCTATGTCTTTGCTCCTTTGCAAATAAGGTCTTAGGTAGTTCTCCTCCCACTTTCATGTCTACACATGATTTCATAGTTTACTAAATATTTGGTGCCTTTCATTGTGCTTTTTTTGTTACTGCCAACCCGGGTTTGCCAAAGGGAGTCTTGATTTGCAAGTGTGAAAGGAAAGGATGGGGCTGGGGCAGAATGTGACCCATGATCTCTCTTTGTCACACAGAATACATGCACAAAGAAAGGGACAAGGATTAGCAGACACAGCTTGTTGCTCCACTCCCCTTCAGCCCTCAGAGCCAGCGAATCTGCGGCATGTACTGATCACTGATTTTAGTTCTACCAAGCCCATAATCCCTCAATACTTCTCAGCAGAAGCAACGCTTGAAGAGCTTGTCTCTGTCTCATCTAGTACAGAACCACTTTGAACAGGAAAGCTGCACAGTCTTTCCTTTCGTATGAAACAGGAGTTTTGCTTACTTCCAGAGACAGATAAACTGGAAACAGAGCTCCCATAAAGTAACTTGGGGCTGTTAATAAAGCAAGGTGGAATATACCTTTGCTGAAAGCTAAAACAGCATTTTACAGCTAAAGTCAAAGAAGAGACTACAATGACATTCATTTGGTAAACACAGCCTTTACATGTTACTTAAATTCCCAGAAAACTGTAATGTATGGCATCACTGCTTGAGTGTCTTTCAGTGGCCACCTGATCTTAATATATCAGACCACTGAATACTCAGCTATCTGATAGTGTTCCTTGACTCGTCTTGTCTTGAAAAAATCACTCAAATTCTGTGAAATGCTGAAAATCTCTAAAAGCATTTCTAACATTTTTAGAAAATATTTTGAGACTTTTGCCAGCACGAAAGAACTGTGTGAATATCACTAGTAAAACATAATTTAAAATAATTTTCTCTGAATTATGTCATACCTTTCATTTTTTGACGTAAAAAAAGGTAAGTAAATGAAAATGCTCGATAATAAATACTCAATTTTTTGCAGGCACTGTGTTCATTTAACAGAAGCTCTAAAAGTGTGATTTTTTTGCATTGCCTTCCAACAGCCCCCAAATTTTTCAGCAGTCATAAATCCATCCTTTATTCTTGTTTAGTTATTAAATGTTTCTGTTGAATCTGTTTCAGAGACATTTGAACTTTTCAGATGGCACTTTAGTAATTTGTACCAAGTCTGAGGTTAACTGCAAACACTTTGTTAAGGGATTTCAATAAACTTTAAGCTGTCATATGGCGGAATACAATTCTCTGAAAACCCAGAATAATCTTACTTAAAACTACTGAACTTCTCCTATGCAACCCATGAACATTTCCTGGGTGCTTCGTCTATATCTTGATTTTGTTTAGATACTGAAGTATATATAAAGAATATGTGCTATGTATTCTGTCTCTAGATCTTACAGACAAAAATATATAGCATGTAGAATATACTGTAATTGCATGCAATATGAAATGTAATTTAAAAACTACATAGAAAAAAGGCATGAGCTGACAAAACGTAGACAATATGGAGGTAGGTTCCCTGGAGACCTGAAAGTAAAGAAATCATATGGCACATCACTGATGTTACAGAGCACATGCATTGGAAAGAGGTTAAATGTGGAATAAAAATGGCCAGACAGGTGGCCAAGCATAGGCAGGGCTGGGGAATTTCAGCAGAGCCTGTGGAGCCCAGATGTCACTGGCAAAGCTTGTGGCTTAGCTTTGGTGCTCATTTTTTTATTCTGTGAAACTAGAATTTATTGGACTTTAGTAGGTCATCTAGATATTTAGACCAATTTGAACAAGCTGTGTGGCATTTTCATGTTAAAATCTCAGTCTGTCTATAATGTTTTCCTTCATGCCATTATTTCTCACTGACAGGTAAGGGGAGGTTTTGACACTGTTAATATAACAGAGGGTGTTAATCTTATAATCGCCCTGTCAGCACTTTGTGTCAGAGTGTTAATGACCACCTTTCAGCCACTCAGAGTAGCCTGCCAATAAAAATAGTACCGGCATCTATCCAACTAGCAGCTACACAGCTAGCGTTGCCTCTTCCCCAAAGAATAAATAGAAAATTTCACTAGCCATGTGGCTGCAAAGATGTTCCTCCCTCCTTGCTCATTTCCTTTTCCTTCTCTGAACTCGCTGGCAGGAAAACCAACTTTGGCACTGAGCCTTTCTAATATATTTTGCATTTTTTTTTTTATGTACATTTTTCTTTTCTCAAGGTTTAAATAAACATAACACCTTGGACAGGATAAAAGCAGAATTTTTAACAGTAAGAAGCACAATTATTAGCCACAGCTTTTTGCTATATAAATGTAACCCAAAGATGAATGCTATATTTCTGCAATTTCTCAGCTGTTGAGATGAGTCTGTATTTTTCTCTCTGCACAGGAAAGGGGCTTTTCCAGCTTCCTGGAAGAAGTTGTTGCACAATTCCAGATGACTTAGTTTATATGCCTAGAGGAATTTTATTACACAAATTACAAAGGGACACAAAGAGAGGAAGAGGGAAAAGAGCAGACACTCAAAATAATAAACAAAGAATAATAAACATTCCTGCAGCTGTCCATAGGGATTCCAGATGCCGCTCCATCCCCTCCCCAAGGCCTGCCTGCCTCTCCTTCCAACTTCATAGCCCACGTTAGACCTCTCCAAAAAACCCAGTCTCAAATCTGATGAAACCCTGGGAGCTTTAAACACAGACGTTAAAATTAAATATAACTGCAGGTTAACTTTCACTAAGGTATGGGAGGGCAACCACCAAAAGAAAAGCAGTATCAGAGAGAGATGATGAAACTGGTGCAGCCACTTTGCTACTCTTACTATCTTGTTGGATTTGGCTTTTTACTTAAATTCCTACAGGTTTCTTTTAATCAAGTGATGCGGCTGATAGGCCAGGTCTGGTTCCAGCATCATGTGCTATCCATCTGGATTTTATATGCATTGCATTTTCCCAACTGAAAAGAAACAGACGTACTACCCAACTAATCAGAACTCACTCCCCAAAAAGTAACATTTTGTTCCTAGAGAAAAATTTGTTTCTCATGTGGGATTTTAAAGCAGACCAAAAAAAGTAGCAAAGCATAAACAATCACCAGTCTCCATGTCATAAAAAGCCAAAGATGCCATCAAAATTATATCTGTATTAGAGTTTACTTAGCCTTTGATTGCTGTATTTAATAGTAAGCATGAATACTGGAATTCCTATTATCTTGGATGCACAAAGATATTCATTATATCACTACATAAAGAATTGCATTTTTTCCACAGTCTTTCCATGATATTTGACGTGATTTGCAGCAGCAGAATGAATGTGACAGGTCAAACACCCAAACCAGATAAAGATAAGCTTTTGTTGGTGCAGTCAGGCATTAATATAGAGAATACATACACTTTTTGCAAAGAAGATAACGGAATCAGGTTAGGGGGAATTGGATACTGAATAAAAAGGGTATAAGAATATCTATCACTAACTTAAATTAAAATACAATCAGACAAGCATCCCCCACTGGGATTATCACCTGACCCATGCCACTGGAAGTTTCTGGCTGACAGTCCATTTCAATGGATCAACTATTACCCAGCACATCATGTCTTAGTTCTGCAAAATCACTCACTGCTGATATTCTAAATATTTGTGTAAACAGAGTTAAATCACATTGGCCCTTTCCTATGGATTATATACTTCAAAATACATGCACTACCATGGGTATATAGAATGTATTTAAAAGTGTCAGGGCACTGGAGGTCTATCACTAGTTAGATTAAAAGACTAGTTTATCCCACACTGTTTCCCTTTTTATTTTACCTCTTGCCAGGGACTAATAAAAATATCTGCACCTGGCAGAAAGGAAGAAATTCACCATCTGCAACAAGAACATAGGGTCACCTTTTTAGATGTAAACATAGATCCACACGTGCATACATGCATAGGTATATATGCATGAAATCATGCCTATAGAAATGGTGGGGTGTGGGGAAGGAAGACGACTAGAAAAGAAGAGAAAGAACTACCCTTCCACCTGCAAATCCCAGAGCACTGTAAATTCGTCACTTTACCCAGGTCTACCTGCCAGGCAGTTCTCACATCCTAGTTATTAGCTGTGCGGGGATTTCAGTTTCACATGTTGGTAAGGCTGAGCAGGTCACTACAGTTCAAAACAAAGAGGTCCAAGACTCTTAACCCAAACAACTGTGGTTCATGTTTGAATTTTAGCCTTGTGGACTGTAAAAAACTCAGACCCCATGTCCCCCCAAGGAAGTCTTGCATAAGCTTTGTTCTCAATTAGTGGAGCACAGAGAAAATAAAAGGTCAGACTTCAGTTCCAAGCTGACCTTGGAACACTGAGAGTAAATGGTCAAGCCTCTCAGATATTTGTGCATATTTAACTGCTGTTAACAGGAATGGTACTAGCATGTGCATATTGAAGGTCACCTAAAACCCCAAAGTAAGCCACTTAGGAGAAGCCAAGAACAATCAAACTTTGTTACATTTTTAAATTTTGCCAAAACAATAGTTATTCCAGAATTATTTTATAGGTTAAGCAAATCTGTCCATCTGCAGTGGGATGTGATCTTCCCAATAGAACTTGGTTATTTACTAGCTTTTCTTTCAGTGGTTCAGTTCTGATAAGTGAAGCAAGTCTCCAAGAACTCCTACGCAAAAAGGAAGCAGCTGCTTGTACAGATGAGACATTATGGTTAAGGAAACCTCCTGGGAACATTACGAGAGGCACAGTGCTTACAGACTGCAGAGATGTGAGAAGGAGGGAATACTGTTTAATTTTGTGATCTCTAATGCCTGGTGGGAAAGTGGTTTTGGAGAGTGAGAAATTCATATGAATTCAATTTGGTATTTCTGAGGACCAAAGTTCTTTATTGACAACCTGGATGGTGCCAATATAGATGTGTCCCTTTGCACTATATGGCATACAGATAATACTTCTAAGGAAGAGATAAGCTCACCTTTCTTGTCTTTAAACCCTTGGTTGCTCCTTAGTCTTCAGCTAGCAGTTATTTTTGAGAAACTTTTTGGAGATAGACAATGACATTTTATCAGTAAAATGACAAAAGCAATTTTCACAAACTACCACTGAACATAGCCATCAGCTGGTTATAGCTTTCACTCATAGCTCTCACGAGCCTGCCTTTGGCCAAATTGGTTAAATGGAAGGCTAAAACCTTCAATGTTAGCTGTGGGATTCAGCAACAAGATGGATTAACAGCAGATTAATAGTGCAAGGTCAATTCCCTCATGACTCTATAAAAACTGTAGCCAGACTTTCATCAGCTCGTCAATAATATTTTGGGCTATGCAACCTCCCCGAAGAGATTGTCGCCATCAGTCTGAAAAACACAGGGGCTAAAGTGGAATTTGTGCCCTTGACTGAATTACTGCTGTAAGACTTGTAAGCTACAGGCAGCTATTTCATGCAGGACTTTGAAGGATGGCTGGGGAATAAGAAAGCTGTCTTCTGTTTCCTTGATAAGGAGAGGAAGGTATTCAAGCCAATAAAGACCTATAGCAATATAAACCCAAAAGAAAACTGACTGTTTCTTTGTGACTGCATGGTTGGTCACATACTTCCAAAACCATATGAAAGCTGCCCCATTTATGTATGACCTTAATACAAAAAACAGAACTCACCTTAAAACAGGAAACCAAGTATTGTGTGACCTCAGGAATTAGTAAAGCCAGTCAGGAAGATATGAGAAGGCTCAACAGGCATGCATGGTACCTCTGGGGAAAAAGAAAAGATGACTCACTATAGTTATCATCAGAAAAGACACTACAGATTATACTTGGTCACTTCATTTTGCCTGAATTTATCAAGTTACTGCTCTCAGACCACAGGTGGAAAAGCTGACTACAGCCAGTTCTTTATCTAATAAGCTACAAGAAGCAAACCAAAAAACAAGCACCAGCACAAAGTGTGCCCTGCCCATTTCAGGCAAGAGTTGGCTGATTCTGCTTGTGATATAGCTTTCACCTATCTATTTAGTAGAAGACACCTTTAAAAATAAATGTCATGATTTAACTGAAAAACCCATAGTGGAGATGATTTAAAACACAGTAGTATCCAGCATCAAGGATGCTGAAACACCTCAAAGCAGCAGCAGTTTGGCTGGCACATAGAGACACACATATATGCACAGTCCTTGGTGCTGTTAAAGGCTTTTGAAGTGGATTTGTTTCTTTAAGGAGAGAATTCAGTCATCTGAAACTAATGACTTGGAGAAGGTGGAACTATTTCCAGCTTTGTCAAGCACTATAATCATGAAAAGGTCAGTCATTACCTCTTCTTCCCACTCTCCTTCCTGCCATTCCTTGGTGTTACTGGTTTGGTTGTGCCTATGAGACAAATGTTAACAAGGTAATACTTGTAATTTTTCAGCAATTTGGAAGAACTGCTATTTTGTTTGCCTCCATAATAATTTTATTACATGTGATTGATCATTCAAGTCATGTTACAGTTTTGGGCTTGCTGAATACGTGCACATGATGCTATTAATTTCAACATTAATAGTTTTCCAAACAGCACGTACATGCAGAAAAACAGAAGTTTCATTATTTCACCTGTGTCAATGAGAACAGAACCTAACTCACCTGAATGTTTGTGAATTCTCATAAGTAATTCACTCAATGTAATTACATGGTCATACAGTTTTCAAAAAACATTCACTCTTTTTTGGCTCTGGCACTCTCCATCTGTTATACCTCTAAAACTGGCTTTTGTATGTTGAACAATCAATGTTTTGTTTTCATTACTTACACACTGTATACTATGTTATGAAAAATCTATAAACACAAGACTCCTAATTATTAAAATGCCACCTTTTATTATAACTGAATTTTTTTTAATTTATACTAACAACTTTTTCCCACTTAATTAAAGATTCTCCATCACCTTTGAACAGCAGCTTCCTGGACAATTAGGTAAATAATAGATTAAGCTTCATTTTAGAAGAATGAGAAACATAGCTTTAGATAATTTAAAGTATTGGCTCTTCAGAGCAACGGAGTCTCCCATTTTGAGGTTGCTCAATGTCTCGAACAATGCCATGAGCAATTTTGACCAAAAAATTTACACCTGTTTTATATAATAAAATAGTCACACATACAAAGTGCAATATCACAGAAGTTTCTAAAACATACTTTCAAAGACATTGATTCACGCTTTAGTTTTTAAACTCCTGAATTGTACCAATGACATCAGTGATTAAAAACTTTATCCAGTGCAGAGATGCTGGTTAGTATGGAGAAAAGAGTGACATTGGAACAACTGAATACTTCTACAGAGAAACTTGGTAAATAGGTTCCTGCCTTGTTCTCTTTCATCGTTTACAAACAAGATTAATTTCCAACTGCAGCTAAACTGAAATTACAAACCTGCTTTTAGTTTGTGTGACTAACAGAGGGGAAACTCTCTCTTACCAAGAGCTGAAAAACACTGGAAAAATAATGATGGCCCTATTATCCTAAAGGACAGAAAAACTGGCCTGAGTAGTAATTTCAGACTGACCACCAGCATACGCACTGGTATTTTTCTTTTCTATTTACCATATTTATATAAATATTCACTAACGTTTACTTGTAAGGCTTCAGTTGATACTTCCTGCACACCCTGAAATTTCGTCTTCAGTAGGTGTATAACAGGATGCCAGCTCAGGCCTACGGTCTTGAATTACAGATTGCTTATTTCTTCTAATCTGAACGAAAGCCTGTTAGTGCACTTCCCAATCTAAGCATCAAGCCTCTGCTGAATATTTTTATTGGAAGTAAAAATCCTTAATCAAAAGAGAATTTCTAAAAGGATGAGGTTGCTTTGGAAATTTTGGTCTTAGTGACACAACAATTCATCACTTCTCTGCAGTTTTGAAGCTCACCCCGCAAACATAACACAATGAGGGCTGAATCAAAGCAAGTAGCCCAAAGTCAGTAGTGGCGTTTTCCTTCCAGTGATTTCTGCCAGTCTCAGTGGGGGATGTTTATTACAAAGTTTTACAAATTAGATGTTAACATAAACCCAAGCTAAGTTCTTGTCTCTAATAAGTCCTGGTACTACTAGTATGAAGTTTTCTACAAATATAGCTCAGAAAAGCATATGACTTGAAATAGAGTCATTTCAAGGGTAATTTAGGTTGCTATGTCTTCAACACACAACTGAGAAATCTGTGATTGCTGAGCAGATTAGGTTTCTGGCTATTCTTTAATGTGTCTAAATTTTCTGAAACAGCCTTCGGAAATACTGTTAAAACTGTCTTGAGGATTAAGTTTATTACCTTCACTTATTTCTGTTGGTCTTGACCTTAGGAGAAGGACATGCAGGGATAGCTTTGTCTTTAACCTGATTTCACTGTTACAATGAGCTTCATTTGCTATTCATTATCTGCATGGACCTCTGTTCATCCTTGTGTAAAACGGCAGATTATTATTTTTTTTAGTTTCTTCCAACATGTGTAGGGTAAGGGATTATTTAGGGCCAGCTCCTTTTTTTTTTACACTCCAAAATAAACAGTTTTTCAAGAACAAATTTGCATCTGTGTCAATAACTCAGTACACACAGAAATGAAAGCTCTTCACTTCCCTTTTTTTGTTTACCTGTATCAAACACTGTGAGGGAGGGTGCAAGTATTGACCAGCCCTAGAGGAGATTAAAGAGTCTTTCAGTTTTCCTGATAGGAGATGGATTAGGCCATTATGATTCAATTATTGTGTAAGGTTTACAAATCACATGGCCTGCAAAAGTGTCTCTAGTATCACACAAAGAGAAGACCAGTCCTAGACTCTCAATCCAGCCACAGAGAGTAGCACTCAAAGCCAGATGGTCAAGGGTAGAGAGGCCCCTGCAGATGATGCAGACCTACCACAAAGATCTTGTTTAAACATGTTATTCTGCCTTCTAAAGGCTGTTCTCCTGTGTCAGATACTACTGTATCATACAGACCTTCTAATTAACTAATGGAGCTTTAGAGTAAAAACAGTAGAGGTTTTTCATCTGGCTCCAGCAGTCCTTGACTGGTTGGTGATCCTCAAAAAACTGTCATAATCTCCGGCCATTAGGTAAGTTTATACCATTTTTAAAATCTGTGTGGTCATCAAATCCAGCCCTTGCTTATTGGTGGTTTTCAGAGAAAGTTTCCTCTGGAAATATTCTGGTTTTGATGGATATAGAGATTGGAACTAAATGATGTTATTCCTCTACCAGAGTTGATCATAGCAAAGCCTTTTGATTAAAGCTTTTAAAGGATTTCAAAACATAGAGCTGGAAACAACTTCCATATTTATTGTCTTGAAAGTCTTCCTGCAGCATCTTCTCTGGCCTTTCAGTCACCCTAACAAAAACCATGAGCATATGAATGCAAAACGTGATCTATCCCTGACAATTTTCATGCTCTGTCTCTTCACAGCTAAGACAATTAAGAAATAAAAAAAAAAATAAAACAAAGTAGTTGACATTTATTGAAGGGAAGAGGTTATGGGGTTACGTCTAACAGAACACTGTAGCAGAATAAGGCTGCCAGTAAGTTTAACTCTTTCTAGAGTTTTATTGTTTATCATAATTATTAACATCTTCAGTTAGAACACCATTTGGATATCATTAAAGTAAATGCAAACTATCTTGGCCAACCCTTCAGGATTTCTTTTAGATATGTTTTTTTTGTCTCTCAGCTCACTAATGCATCATTTTTATCATAGAGTATCATGTTATGTACATTAAACGGTTTAGCAATGTCCTGCTGAGCTGGAAATAAAACTGCACAGATTTATCATTATATTGCAAATGACTCGCAATAAATGATTGTGAACTGTATCTTCAGTTAGAAAGACTTAGCAGTGTATTTTCAATAAACAATCTCCCAAGTTCATGCTATGAACCTTCTGGAACTGAAGTCAGTCTCAGCTGGAGCTCTGCCTTCACGTAGGTACTTGGGTTGCAACATCCCCTCCACAACATTTTTATGGCCATGGAGCAAGAAGAAGAAGTGACAGGGACTCAAACTGAAATGAAGTCTCGCATTGTTTGAAAGTTATTTGCTTTCTGCCCCCCCCCCCCAATAATCTAAAATGGTGATTTAAATTAATTTATTTTGTCACTGAAACAGGCTAGAAGCAGTTGCTAGGGCACACATGACATCTAAACTGCTGAGAAAGAAACAACCAGCTGGGAGGTAGGAATGGAAAGCTGTGGACAATACTTTCTTAAGTTGCTCTTCTAGATCCACTAAAGGATATCCGATTGCGTGGTCCCCAAGGCTTTTGCAGCACTGGCTAATTACTCCTTCCAAAGCCAAGAACTTAGGTTGGCTTTTTGGTTTGTTTTTTATTTTTTTTTCCATGTTGCTTTTCTAGAAGTCCTAATTAATCTTAAATTGATTTCATCCTTAACACAGCCATATAACTAAATTACTTCCTCACACAGAGTTTGCCAAGTGGTCTTCCAAAGCACACAAAGGCCCTTGAAATTATAGATAAGGCCACTTAGCAAACAATACGTTTCAGCATGTATTACAAATGTGGTCCAACAGATCAGTTCTGGTATAGAACACAACACAGTCATGATTAATAAACTGCATCTTTATAGAACATGTTTTGAAGATAATGGCAAATGAGCAAAACAAAGTGTTGACAAAACACAATATTCTTCCCCCTGTTTACATGGGAAATGGAATCTGAGGAAAGAACTTTTGCCTCTTCTCTCTAAAATAACACCAGGAAACCTATGTGGCAGGATCGTTGTGGTGTTTTTCAATTTGTTTCCTCTAAAAATATTTCCTCCCATAGAGGCTATGTGGGAGAAAGGTCAAGTTGGAATTACTCCCTCAAACATCCTGTGAGCAGGAGTGCTACTTACTTTCAGGGGTTGGGTTTCTTGTTTTCTGAGTTAAGTTCAACGCATAAGTGAGGTGACCAAGCAGATTTAATGAGCAGTCTGTGTGCCCTCCGGGAAACCCAGATCTGCATGGCCTTCCCAGTGGCTTCCAGTTTTTGTCTTTTAGGTTGAAAAGTCACTGTTTTCTGACTATTCTCTTAAAAATGTTAATAAAGTGAACATTTTCTGCCAGTCTGAACCTTAAACCAAGAGTCCAACAGTTTAGGTCTAGAAGAAAATGCATACTCTCAGCATTTGGGTTTCCTGCTTGAAATATTGCAAATTCTTCCAGGGCAACATTCCGCAAACATCCATAGTCTGTTGTAAACAGGGTGCCCCTCCAGTCACAATTTCACACAAATATTAATCTATTTACTCTGTCATGAAATAACAGGAAAGTGCTACCTCTCCATGTGATAAGGATTTGGTTGAGCAGCGATTTCCTACTCTGCCAGGAGGTACAGCTCAGCTCACTATATAGACAGACAAAACAATCTGAACTCTGCCATTTTGCACATGTGGCTTTCTCTATCCTTCCCTTAAGAAGTACACAGAGTAAAAGATTTTGCTGGTTTTACCTTTTTTCTTTTGTTCATCTTAATAAAGTTTTTATCATCAGACAATGGCATCTTCCATGATTTATCAGAATTTTACAAAAGAAGATCTGAAAAGGCAGAAGTACTTACTGTTACTTTGTCCTTTATTCTGAGATAGTTTTTGTTGTTGTGTACATGAAGAAAGACGATATTCATAGGTCTCTAGCTGGATATTCTGCCTCCATATATGTGACTGTTTGAACACTGGTTGCACTGATTTACTTAACACAGCTGCCCGTCAGTAATCCTGGCAGTTTATAGCTATTGCATGCCAGCATCTCTCACTGAAGCACTTCTCTGCGTAAAAAAGGTAAATGTTCATTATACCAGCAATCTGAAAATCATTCCCTCTGTGCCAAGGGATATCTAACTATCAAGCTGATTGATCACTCTCCTCCCTACCCCTCAAAGTATAATACATATATTAAGTAAAAAAAAATCAGCCAAGAAAACCTGGAAGCCTGAGAAATAGGTTTTCAAGCTAAAGCAGAAGGGATTTTTGAAAACAGGTCTCCACTCAGGTGAATGTTTTAAATACTGGGATGGGATTTCCTTTGGCCAGTTTGGAGATGTTTAATTCAAACACCAGATTCACAGTAGAGAAACCTAAGTAGAGTTAAATGCCTTACTCTAAGGGATACAGTTTTTCTCTAGAAGAGTTCAGCTTGCTGGTCTCCGGTGACATTACTCTGAGCTAACTTAGCTCTTCCCCTCCACTCATTAAGGAAGAGATGTTTCCTAATCGTGGAGCAAAAATTCCTGTGAGCTGGCAGAATGCCCTAAAGTTAGGTGTTGCACTAGCCAGCACTGTTTTCTTTACAGATTTAGCCCTGTACTTCTTCCATGCAAAGCTGATCCTTTCAACTATTAACTGGTTAAATAGTGGTTAATTCAAAGTTAGCTTTCACTTGCCATTCTTTAAAGTAATTTGAAGATATGAAGATGCAGGTACAAATAACAACCATCTCTATTCTATTCTTTAAAGTAATTTTAAGATATGAAGATGCAGGTAAAAATAACAATTCCACTGCAATCATAGATAAGAATAGCCAAGATGATTATCATTTCCAAGATGATCATCATTTTCCACAATGCTAACATTTTCTGCATAACTATTATCCATGCAAAGAATATTGTTGTTATTCTGATATTCTTGTGTACAATATATCATTTTAACTTAAAAATGCCAATAAAATCTTGAAAATGGCTTCAATAAAGTCTAGTTTATGAATATGCTTTAGATATGCAAATATTCTATGCATGACTTTATAATTTCCAGCTGAAAGCAACCCTTATCGTGCAAGGATTAACCTCATGAAATCAGCGCCATGCTTCTATGTCTCCAACTAACTTAAAAAATTCTTTGCGTTAGCATCGTATGCGTAGTTCTATTTGCCTTTCACACGATGTATTTGAAAGTTATTTTGACTTGTGAATAGCTTGAATTTTTCTGGAATTTGAGTTTATTTTAAAATTCCTAGACTCTGATAACATAATCAGTTGTATCCACTATAATCTTAGCCACCTAAATGAAAAAAAGTTGTTTACCAACATTCTTTGGGGTTTATCTTTCTTTTAATACAGGAGCTTTTGAGAGTGTAAAGTCGTCCAGTAGGGTCCCTTGAAACAGACAATAACAGCCTCAGCTCCAAAATGTTACCTTTTTCACATCTGTAACGTCTCTCCATGTAAGAAAAAAATATCACAAGGTGATGCTCTGCTTATGTTTGGTAAGTACTCTGACATCAGAATTAGCTTTTGGAAGCCAAATACCTTCTTGAAATATTTTTTAGCAATTTTTGTCTGATCAGTAATTACATGCCTTCCAATAAAATGAGGAAATGTTTTGTTGTGTCTGATGACAGCTGAGGTCTCAAATTCTTAGTTTCCAAAATAATTTCCTTCCTGTATTTGACTTCATTTCATTCTATTCCAGAGCAAAGTTTTTAGCAATGAAAGGACATGTCAACTTCTGGACATCCTACATGACTGCATATGGCACAATCTTAACAATGAAACAGAAATATAGGTAATAGGACAGTCACTGAAACAATGACTGTGTAAAGCAAAACGTTAGTTTCACAGATTTTTCTAATTCTTCAACAATAACCCAGTTAAAAACCAACCCAGCATGAAAATGGCTTCTCAGGTTATGATAAAAAAAAAAAAAAAAAGAAATCAAGCCATACAATTTTTATCCCCAAATCAAAGACAACCGATATAATGTACAGTCTAGTAGCTTGAAGAGATGACTATGAAAATTTTACCTTCATCTTATTCTTGCTCTTCTCGTATCACGTTATGAGAGTTTGGGGCAGTCACTCAGTGCATAACTTATGCTCCTAAATAAGTGTTTTCATTTTCATAAATGCTGAGTATCTGAAGGTTCTTCATGTACTTCTGGGTATCAGGTTTCTCTGTCAGCTCCTCTGTGTCTCTCTTTTCCAGGAATGCAGCCTTTCAGGCAATCTTGTTTTCCTATCTTCACTTTAGTCTCTTGTGCTTTAGTTGTAAAAATACAAGCAACATGCAAGCCATTTCCACCAAACACTTTGAGAATCATAGGCAAAGAAAATATAAGTGGAAAAGATTAATATTGCCAACTGGTGATCTTTTTTTTCCCCTTCTTGGCAAGAAACTATCTTTCTCAAACTGAGTAACTGGATGCTTGCACAACAGTTTTTGCGAGCAAACTCCTGAAAACACTGCCATTTGCCAAATGTGTCAAAACTCATTTTATGTTCATCTGATTTTCACCTTTTTTTTCCTCCCCTGGATGGCCTAACAGAAAAATAACCCCCAAAACTACCACCAAACAAAAAACACCGCCTAACCTCTTCACTTCTTGTTTGATTTCAGTATGGCTGAGAGGCAGAGATTTCAGGGTTTTTTCCAACATTTGGAAAGAAAGTATTTAAGAAAGCTGGTATTAAGGGTGGGATTTCAGAAGGAGCCAGTACCTGTCTAGCTTTGCTTCTGTGGGAGTCAACAGTAAAAATGTTATTGACCAACAGCATAAGAATCATGGTCCTTGGAAATCTGTTTTTTACGCACATGCATGATTTCATTTCTTTCAGCCATGAAGGACCTGACTTGGTAGCCTTAGCCACCCCAACACACTTCTGTTATACCAACAGTAGGCCCTCAGATGAGTTTAATAGAATAGTTTTCTGGCCACAACGTGGAGATGTTTAAATAGCATCCTTAGACTCCTCTTTAGCACAATTAAGTCCTTGTCTTTCTGGATACTGTTGATGAATACAGTGGAATGATTAGATGATCAATCACAGTTACAAAAAATTGGAAGGAAGGTAAAAATCCTTCCATAAAACCCTTTGCTTTTCTATGTTCTGTTTCAATAAAAAACATTTGCATAACCTAATTGTCAGTTAGACATCATCATATAAAGTAATATTAAATATTATCATCTCATGTTCATATTTAGAGTTGTTTCTAAATGTTTAGAGTTTCCAATAGCTACAAGTGTCAATTCTTGTGTCTAAAGAGAGTTCTGAAGGCTAACAAATGTGCATTGATATTAGTAGTACAAGACACTTCCCACAAACTGATGCAAGGACAGTGTGGTGTTTGCTAAGGTCTGCTTAGCTGACTCAGAAATGGGTAGCCTAGCTCTTCAGCTTCCACCTTATTTCCTTGTATCACTGACACATGTCCTTTCATGCTGCTTTCAAAACACTAGTGAGGTTCTGAAGGGATTTACTCTGTATATGTGCACCTGAAGGTACATTTGCAAAAGTCTCCTCAGTAGCTCAGATCAGCAGACCCACAAAATTTCCAAAGGTATCAAGTCACCAAAGCCCCCAAGACATTATGCCTGTGGCAGGCATCATTTCTGCAAGAGGAAGAAGAGGAGAGGCACCGTAAGAAGGTGGTCAGTATGTCCTGCCTGGCACACAGGTCCACCTCCACAAGTGTGGTCTTTGAGAAAGGTAGCACAGCTTTAGGTTGTCAAAGCCTTCTGTTAAATAGTAAAGCTGTATAAGTATCTTCCTGCTTTCTCATCTATGCTACATACATGAACTAACAGCAAAGAAGACGCAGCCTTTCATTTCTGAGCAACTGCAATGGATACTGCTGCAGTCAGAAGGTTAGAAGTAAAACTGACTAGCTGGAATAACACAAGACAAAAGTGTCACGACAATAAAATATTGATTCACTCCCACTGTCTCCTTATCCTTCCTTCCCTTCCAGGCCACGCCTACAAATGACAAACTGATGGAATTTCAGAGAAAAGAATAACACTTACCTTTTTAGAGCAGCCAGAGGAAAAATTTTAAAGTGTGGTAGATAAAATGCTTTATGAATGTTGACCTTACTGAACAATCCAGAAATTCATTGAGGAATGTTATCTGCAGCTGTTGCAAAAATGTATCCAGAAAAGTTTTACATTTTGCAGACATGTCTATTGTGCAAAAGAGAGAATTTATGTTAATATTACAATGCAATATTGAGACAGGCATATATTAAAATTCAGCGACAGCATGAAAGTTTAAAACTTTCCATCCTAAAGTTAGGAAACTGTTGCAAGTTTGTCTCAAGAGTATACATAATAATATAAGGTGTTAGTAAACTTTCTAAACAAAATTCTCAATTTGTTTTGGAAAGTGACATCCTTGGAGGAAAGAGAGAATTTGATTAAGAACATATATGACATTGCTATTCATAAACTTCTCCAAGCAAAACAAGTCATAAATTGGTTCTATTAACCCTTGCAATATGTATGGCAAACACATACCAAAACCAAATAAAAATATTGCAAAACAAAACATTATTGCTACAGATAAATGAAATTTCTTGATTAATACAAAATTAATTGGAAAATGGAGTGGTGGTCATGCAAAAACCCTTTACAAACCCAGACCAACTTCAGTGAGTAACATTGTTCCTAAAATGGGGGTAAGTGAACTACTTTGCTTTGAACTGGAAATAAGCAAATAAAGAAAAGTTTTAAACCAGCACTACCATTTTGAAAAAGAATTTAATTTTTTAAAGAGTAAATCTCCTGGAAACAAAATGGAAATTCAGTTGTCTTGAACACACAAAGACAAATCATTTGACTTTACCCCAAAAGAAACAAGTACTGTGTTTCAAACATACTGAAACATTTTAATTAATTGTAAAGGGGTTTCTTTTAATTCACTCCTCAGTTCAACTCCCTGTGGTCTTTATACCACATCCACACACACTCCCATGCCTCCAAAAGAAGGATGTATTTCCTTCTGGGTTAACCATGACTATCTTTCTGATGACCATCATCACATCACATCACATAAGAACAGCCTGATTCATGAAGCTCTACCTCTGCTGTCCTCTACAGGAGTACTCGTAAAGATCCATCATATTAGGCTAATACTGCAAGCACGCAATTATTAAACACCTTCTACAGATGTGTTTTCCTCCTCTGCTTACCCTTTTTGGCTCTTGAACACGTACAGATATAATCCTGACTCCTACTGAACTTCAGAAAAAATTAATTAATCTCATACAAAAATCTCTAGTGCAAATCATCCTAGTGAATCTCCATGAATGCAATATGGATTTTTTTTTTAATGATTTAATCCATTATCATAAGTTGGAAAAAATTAATTTCCATGCCAGCTGGGTCAGTGTTGAACATCTGAATTACAATAAATAGAAAATTAAATCACTAACAGCTTGTATCTAGATAGCATACAAAGGCAATCTAGCAAGACATTTACCTGAAATTAACAGCACATTTTTTCATTTTATTTCCCATCTGACAGTCACTTAAAAATTTTCAGCCAACAGTGCTCCTGTAATTGGTAAGCCCTCCATAATATAAAAAATATAATTCCGGGAAAAATGTTTAATAATTATAATATTTAATAATTTATTTGTGTTCTTGTTTTAAATGCAAATAGGCCTTTGTGTTAAGCATGGGCCACTTGACGAATTTCCGTAATATATGCATTACATATATCATAATGCACTTTGGAAAACTGACAAGTAGTGATGCAGTTAACCTCAAAATTAAAAAGTCAGTTAGTTCAGAAAATGTAACTGCAGAATAAATCTAGGTATGGACATTAGGACCTCTCTAGCGCAACTTTAGGTTCAAGTTGCCTGTATTTGAGAATCCATGCACCTATCTTTTGAAGATAGAAGTCTTTCAGTCCTTCCAGTCTGTTACTGTATGCAAATACAGGAATTAATTAAAACATGCAAAGAGATTCTTTTAATTTATTGATTAGATAATGAGAAGGTGTCCATATTTAGCTGTGATTTAATTTCAATGGTTTCTTAAGCAATTACATCTCATTAGGAAATTTATAGTTGTTGTCTGGTGAAGTAAATTCAGAAAGTATAGAAAGTGGCTTGATTTTTCTTAAAAAGAATGAAATGCTATTATTTCCATCAGCAAAAATGATATTAATCTGTGAAAATTACTCTTTTGATGTCAAACCCCTTTAGTTAGTTTAGTATTGAGTGCTGGAAGACGATCATGCTTCAGCATGAGCACAGCAAAAATCTGATTTTTTTGATTAAAACCAGTTTATACCCAAATAATTCTCAAATAATGTCTGCATGGTAACTCTGAAAGGGTAATAGGATATAGATTGTTCACTACTAAAAACAGTCCTCAAATCCAACACTGCGTAATATGTTAAGTAATGGAATTATACTGGAGAGAACAGATTGATAAGAAAATAAGGAAGGATGGGATTTTTGACCGAGACAGATATGGACTATTACTGCATTTGTGAAGCACAGGACACAGTGGAGGGGGGAAGAAGGGAGGGAGAAAAAAGGAAAGTCAAAAATCCTGTAAAGCAGGATTTGTAGGGCAAATATGAGAAAAAGGAAAATGTTCTGAAAAATCTTCAGCTACAGAATATCTCCATAGGACTTACATGAATGTACTACTTTTTTATATTCTTACATATGACAAATTAGCTCTTACTAGACACAGTAAGGAACAGCATTCAGATACTCAGAGATAAAAGAGTACAAAAAAGAGCTCAAGAATACAAGACCCACTGAGGGAGAGCTAGACATAAAAAAACAGAACCAGCTGCCATGCAAAGAGGTATTCATAGCACTGCAAGGTTCAACATCAAGTTTGGACCAAAAGATAAGAAAAGCAGTTCGATATTACTCGGTGGGCACTCACAAGTCCTTCCTTCTATTTTAAGTCCAGGGCAAATTCCTAAACCTCTGGAGTCTGGGGGACAATTCTGCACAGCTGGACACTTAAGGAAAGCCCAGGGCCATCTCCCAGCAGGACTGAAAAAGGGACGCCAAATAGATCCGAGAACAGTGCGCACAAGAAGTTTGCTGCTGAGGGTTATCTCATCTTACAAACAGCTTGATGAAAAAAATGGGTTTTTTTGAAGGAACAGATAGAAACGTGGTTGGGAAGAGGACCGGAAGCTTTACACCGCTCTTGGCTTGAGGGTCACAAAGGGTCTCTCACAAGAAGCAAGCAGAGAACCTGCACTTGACTGAAGATTGGGTAAATGACAACATGGGTTTTAGTCTATAAGAAGTATTAACATGACAAAACTGGTAACGGTGAGATCTCTGACAAATGGGCAGGCTCTCATAATCTTTGCTAAGATAGTGCTGTTTCTCTAAATGTCTCACTACAGGCTCCTTCAGAGCAAACCTCCTTCACAGTTTCCAGTCACCGGTGTCTCTGAACAGGGAAGCCTGTGCATGCAGATCTGACTACTCTCATGCGCATGTAACCAGCCAAATGTCTGAGTAACTGTTTTGCTCAGACATGTTACAGATCTGCACATATTTTTACAAGTGTAAAATACGCAGTCCTAACTTTGACAATTCAGCCCTTTCACACCAAGTAGCGTCACATGTCTCTTTTCACCCCCCTGCCCCATGTCTCATCAAGTCCCACAGGAAAACAAAGGCAACATTTGCAACTGAGCTCACTAAAACTGATTTGGTTCATTGCTACACTTCAAGCGTATGTAAAAATACCATGCTGTTCCCTTGTGACAGCAACATGGCATGTCCTAAAGGTTAGAGTATTTACTTTTCTAGAGCATCATGTCTTTTAGTAGACAGGGAACGTATGATGCAGTTCCGGTCTCATCACATGTGTAACATCTGGGAGAATTGCCACTTGTCAAGCCAATCAGTGCTCTGCTGACAGACAAAGTGAGCATTATACTGAAATGCCATTCCTCAGCTGTTTGCAGAATTAATTTCCCTGTAGAATTTTCTAATTAGTTGGCTCTTTCCAGCCCGTTCCCCACAGAGGAAGCAGAAAGGAAGCAAAAGGCTAGCACCTGCTCTGGCTTGGAAAAAAAAAATTAAATTTAAGGATGACATATACAGTAAGTATTTAGGCACTAGAAAGTCTTCTAGCCATGCAGCTGTGGGGATGAAGTAACTCTGAAAGCTTAACGGAGATTCTTCTGTGCAGAAGAATTTCCAGTGGCTCACATTCCAGACAGTTAACCACATTACTGAGGGGAAGAAAAAGGGATTTGTTCAAGCATTTAAAACTGTTAAAAAAAAAAAAAAAAAAGGGAGGGGGGCAGAAGAGATAAAAAACCCCAGAAACCCCTGATCTACAGAAAAGACAAACAGATGAATCCAGACCTGAGGATGATTCTGCACGTAGCGCACTCAATCACCTATGGGTTATTTTCACTTTGTTTTTCCGTAATTTCAAGTTAAAATCCATTATTATGTAGGAATGCAGTGTATGATATAATCTCAGAAGTAACAACACAAGAGAGTTCACTCCTAAGTAAAGTGAGTCATTGGAACAGAAGAAATAACATGGTTATTACTTTGAATTTACATGCAGTGGGTCACTGTACACAAAGAATATATGAGAGGTATTTCATGGAAATAAAACTATGAACAAAGGAGTCCAAGAAAAGCAGTCTGCATTTCTGACTACTTTCTAAAAGGCACTTTCCAAAAACAACTTTAAATACTGAATGCAAAGGAAGGTGATGGTCTACTGAGGGTAGAATAGATAAGGAAAAAAACCTCTCTTATTATAATAATGAGCCACAATCACATCAATAAACAGTTTTTACCATCTTTCCACAGTGACCTTACAAAACAGTAGACCTTACACTGAACTAAGGCTTTAGAATAAGAGTATAGATACCATTTACCTGAACTAATTCGTTGTTTTGATCAGCAAAAAATGTAAATTAGGCCCAGAAATGAGCAAGAATTATCCATTCATAAGCTAAACAGGTTTTTAATTATACAGTGTTGTCTAATTTTTATGTAATTCCGAAACGTCCTGAAACTTGTTTTCTAATAGAATCAATGCATGTGTATCAATGAATGTGTATTTCTGGAGTAGGGGTATATGTGATTAACTTAAAAAAGACTTTTTAGGTAATAATGATTTAATGCATCAAGGCAAAGTGTTATATTTTTAAACTTGCAATTTTCCCTACACAGTTTTAGATAAACAAATGGAACAGGGAGTGTAGGTAGGAGTAAAGGTCCTGTTAGACCAGAGCCAAAAAAAGATAATGTGCTGGTCTGGGATGAATGCTCAGACTTTGCTGCCCAATCAAAGACAATTTTGAAATTAAAGTAATGAAATAAAAAGTGGAGCTGTAAGGTAAGGCTCTTCCTCCTCCTCACTCACAGTGTTTGGTAATATTCTCTGGCATACTGATTGTCTGTGGAAAATCAGTGTATGAGTGGCAGTTATCCTTGTCATATGAGGTGGCAGTGACACGCTCATTTCAAGTGTCTACAATCATTTCAAGTGGACTTCCCTCCAAAGCCTGCATTGAGGAGGACAATTTCAAACTTCAGAAGACCAAAGTAAACAACACTCATTTATATTCCTCAGAAGTGGTGCAGCTAAATTCATCTGCTGCTTTGAAAATCTCCCATGATACTCTAGTCTGGCCCATTAACTGCACCTGTTCTCTGGATTTTATTTCTTTTTTTTGAGGTGGTGACATTATTTCCCCTTCAATAGCAGGTGTCTGGCTTTTTAAGGATGCAAAGAATATTTTATTTCATTACTGTCTTGTCATTTCAAATAAAAACAAAACAAAACAAAACAAAAAAAAAACCCTCATCCCACTATTTCCCCCTTTGAAATTAAAGAGTGGAAGGCAAATCTGTGCTTGAAAAGAAAAATGAGTGATAACTCACAGAGAAACATAATGTGAAACAGTAAATCTGTTGACTGCAAATAATGATCCGAATTAAATGTTTGATTCAAACACCAGAATACTAATTCAGGAACCACCTTTTACTGACAGGTATTTTACTGCCACTACTGATGGGTGTCATGTTTTTTAGGACAGCAGAATCCTGTCTATGCTAAAAGAGAGTCAGGAAAAGACTGTCTTGACTATTAACTTTGACAAACATCCAGCAGTGGTGAGCACAGCATAAGAATCAAAATATATAGTTTGATGTCAGTTGGGTGACCTCTTTGAAAAGCCTGAAATTACTGGTCCATTTCCTTTCTCGCTTGCTCTCTCTTTTCTCAATTGTCTGTTTCTCCATTCAGATGACTTCTACTATTTTCCCTGAACATTCTCATCTGGGCTATGTTGTTAAACAAATGGCATGTGGCCAGTTCCCAAGTTTCTGTGCAGACTTACTGACCACCCCTATTTTCAAATGCACAGCAGCCTAAGAAAGGCTAACAGGTTGCAACACGTGTATTAATATGACTTTACTTTTTCACATTCTTATCTCTAATGGCAAATCTATGTAGCTCAGGATATGAACCGCAAATGAGAGATGAGGAATTGGTTAGTGCTTATCAGGAATTATGGAATTTGAGATTCTGAGATGAAGGGGGGTTGTTATTTTTTTGTTTTTTGGTTTTTTTTTCATGAGAGGACTGACTGATATTTATCAGTTGACCCCTGTTTCAGGTAATGGAGCAGTTGGCAGGGAGTTATTCATACTGATTAGACTGAGTGAGCTGGTATTCAGATTAATTTATGATTTCCCCAGTATCATTTGTACAAGCTCTTTATTGCTCTGGATAATTCTCTACTTCCTGGTTTAGGAAGTGGAACTGATGGCCTCCTGGAGCACCGCTTCCAACACACCAGATTTTATTATCTGAGACGACATGATGGTCATAGATTAACCCAACCTCTTACTCCTTTCAGGAGTAAAATTAGACTTGTGTGAAATCTGCTTTGTTCAGGATAATGCACAACTTTATCATCTGAGAAAGTCTGATGGTACTGAGACTAATTGGGACATTACTTTTAACCAACATTTCTGTGGCTAAGGCGACTGCTGTCTTCTTTCAAGAATTGAATGTTTGTGTAACCAGAGTGGCTTTCAACCCTTACATGTGCTGAGAGTCCCCCAGAACTCTTTTGCTGTGGCTGAAAGGAGTTATGATATTCTTTCCTTCCCTCTTTGCTGTTAAGCTCATGGCCTGCAGTATTTTAGGATTCTATCCTCCTTCATGGCCTGTTATTTGTCACTGCTTTGCCTCACTTGTCTGGCAAAAAAGATCCTTGAAGTCCTCCATGAGAGGAGCAGATTCACAGCCAGTTTCCTAAAAGCTGCCTCATTGCATCTACAAGCCTAAGCTGAACAGACCTGCAACTACAGGTGAGAGTCCTGGCAGAGCAAGTAATGACTTATCACATATGTACATTAGGATTTCTACTACACCAGCAAACACATTTGCATTGCCATTTCCTTTTCCACCCTGGATATTAAACCTCATATTTCACATATCTGTATAGAAGACAAGGTTTGGCTTCCATGAACGGGCCGCATTATGGGGTTTTTATGTTATTCAATCTCCTACAGGCTTTTATCCAAACCAAGCAACTAAAATAAAACATGGCTTCCTTCCCTGAGATGGTTTCATAGCCCAGCTCTCCAACTTTCTCCCCTACCACAAACATGCAAGACAGTTGTGCAACGGCTGAGGAAGGAATGGTGAGATCAGAGCTGTGACTGCAGACATCCTGACATGGGGATCTGGCAGCTATTCAACACAAACACAATTAGAGGACTTACCCTTCCGTGAAGTATTTGCTTTCTTGATAGTCACCAGCCTTAACCTCTAGGAATGCTTACAAATCAGATAGCGTTCCTTGAGGAGGGTGAGCCTTTTCAAGCTCCTCTGTCTTGCTTTAGCCAACACAGATAAATAGAAGAAAGAAATTCCACCACATCGTACAACTTCCTCCAGCAAAAGAATTTAAAAGGACAGAAGAGCTGTGGTCTCAAAGTCCATGCCAAGGACTCAAGACCAGAAGATCACATGGTGCTTGTTCCTCATCCCCTTCACTACTATCAGCAAGAAAAACTAACACTACAAAAGACAAAGTTTGAAATTCATACCACACATGAAAATAGGGGCTTCCTGAGTCCTGCTCATTGGCTTTGCATTACAGCAGCCTTCTCCAGCAGTTGTGAGAGCACAGAAGGATGGCAGGGCTTTGCATGTCTTAGGAGACGCATAGGATTGCTGCATAGCAATTTGTGAGTTAGATACAAAAAAAGTTGATGATTTTACAAAATGTACCCTAGTGCACATGAGTGCTATACAACTTAAAAAGTCTAAAGCATAGCAATGTAAGAGTTTTGGTAGGTTTACTACAATCAGTGATAAATCCTGGGCTGCTCATAGAGATAACATCTTAAAAGTAGCAATAACAGCTGACATTATACATAGTATCTGCTAGCAAGTAAATAAAATGTCAGTTCAGGACAGCAGTTATAAGGGGAAATTCTTGTTCTAAAATGGCTAAGGATTTAAATTATTCTCATCTCAAGCTGCATTAGTGCCAAAGAGAACTGGACGACAGAAGTATCCTTTGACGTAACCTCAGGGACGTTAACATTGCACTACTGAGGTGAAGGCTACTCAGTGGTACTTCCAGACGGTGCAATGCAAAGTGCTGTGACCATCACAGGTACTGCAATTTACAAAGACACTTAATGGAGCAAATTAGCCAATCTTAGCAGAACATCACAGTAAGGCTACACTACTGCTTATACCCTATGTAACTTAGTTCATTTTGGGTATCTCCACACAGCAGAATTACTCAACAGGAAAAAAAAAAAGCAGCTAATTTTTTCGATTTTTTTTTTTATGTTTTGATATAGCAAACTAATAATAAAAATAAAAGTGATAAAGATAGGTCCAACTCAGAAATACTGAACTTTGAAGTGCTGAACTGTGTAGCCTGCCTGAGCAAACCCACTACATCAATGCCTGAGCACTTATGCAATAACAGCTTTCAAACTGCACCTCTGAGCAGCCGCTGTTAAGCCATGCAGTGTAGCTGCCTTCCCAAGTGACTGGCTGCACTTTTTCATTGTTAGTAACTTTGACAAATAACAACAATGTGAAAAGCAGGACAGAATGACAAAACATCAAATATCTGAATTCAGTCAGAATGAGACACTCCCAAAAATATTTCTAATGCTATGAAACTCCTCTTCTGTCCTCCCCACCCCTAACCGCCTCAAATATCCAGGAAAAATTTTTGCGTGCTACCAGAAGAATAACAATAATTCCTCAGCTGAATATTCATAGGCACAGAGATCCAAGTAAAGGATCTGATTTATGCTATTTGGGTGCATGTGAAACAACCAGGCTCTGCATAAGGTACAAACTACCTGAGTGTGGTACTAAACTACTGGTACTAAAGCAGTTGCATCAAGCTAGCAAACACAGCAAATAAAACTTATTTCTGGGGTAGCTCAGTTGACATCTGCAGACGCACCCAAGCCAGGCATTCATCCGAAAATAAAAAATTGGCAGCCAACTATGAATGGTTTCTGGTCTTGACTTTTTGTAAATCCACTAAAGCAGCACAATATAAATCTGCAACCCTGTATCCGGGCAATAACTGAAATACATCAAGAAAATGCTTGCAGTCATTCCGGATGGAAAAGAAGAAAAAAACCCCAAACAAAATAGAGATTTCAAAATCTATCAGTGCTTATAAACAAGGATGTTACTTTCCCCTTTCTTATCCAGCACTGCCCTTAATTGAAAGGATCAGTATCTAAAGCAACTGGCGCTGCTCCGCACATGAATCCCCTTTGCGCCTCTTCTTTCTTATTTCTTCAGTGGTTTTATTCACTTTAGTGACTTATCTAAGCATTAGAATGCTTGGCTGCTTGGAAGCTTATCAAGACAAATTTTATGGGCTGTTTAGTGATGGAAACAGGAGGAGTTGGAGCTCTCTCCCCCCCCATCTACCTCGATATGGAAGTCTTCAAGAAGCCATGGAATGTGCTCTCTGGTATTTTTGGTATCTTTAAAGTGTCAAGAGTGCAGAATTTATCTTGTCAGTTGTCACAGTGTGACTCACACTTACAGCCATCTGCTCTGCATTCACCTCCCCAGGGGCACTGCTCATTTTTCACCAGCTTCCTGTTGCTGACAGCACAGTTCCTCCCTGTATCACTCTCCACCAGCACCCATACTCCTCACAGACATTGCAACAGACTTAAGCATATTTCCCTTGGGAAAGCCTTTACCCTTGTTTTGCTAGTGACTGGGAAAAATATGGACTGTTGAGAAAGCTCTGAAGGCGGAGGCCGGGTTTCTAAAGGAACTGAACAAATTCCATTGTTGTTTGCATTGGTTTTTTTTCAGGACTCCATTGTTTTTTGGGGCGCTTTCAAAAATCTCAGCATTTCTCTACATCCATTTTTATTTCAAGCAGCAGAGCAGCTTGAAAAATGAAACAATTTGTGTTGAGTAGTTTTTAATAATCAATGGAAATGGATGACTAATACTACCTAAATAGGAGTCACACATTTTTTCAAATACTAATTTTGAATAACAAACTTCTGATGAGGAACACACTGCCACCCAACTAAAAAATTATAGAACCAACTCAGAGTTTATGCTTTCCAGAATTCCTACACTAAGGGCTACAGCCATTAAGGACTCAGAAGACTAGAGATGTGGGGACACAATCCCTAGTCTGGTAAGTGCACTCTTGGGTATAGAACACACAAGGGTGAACGCCTGGGCTCCCTGTGAAATTAATAAGAGAACACAAGCGGTCAACTCAGACCAGGAATGAAAAGAGGCAACTGGTTAGCTCCCACCTTCTCACTGTCTGGCCAACTGAATTAATAGAATCATAGAATCACAGAATGGTTCGGGTTGGAAGGGACCTTAAAGATCATCCTGTTCCAACCCCGACACCTTCTACTAGACCAGGCTGTACAAAGCCTCATTAAGCCTGGCCTTGAACACTGCAAGGGATGGGGCAGCCACAGCTTCTTGGGGCAACCTGTACCACCCTCATACTGAAGAATTTCTTCCTAATAGCTAATCTTAATCTCTCTCTGTCAGTTTAAAGCCATTCCCCCTTGACCTATCCTTATATGCACTTGTCAAAAGTTCCTGTCCACATTTCTTGTTGGGCCCTTTATGCACTGGAAGCTGCCCTAAGGTGTCCCTGGAGCCTTCTCTTCTCCAGGCGGAACAAGCCCAGCTCCCTCAGCCTGTCTCCAGAGCAGAGGTACTCCAGCCCTCGGAGCATCTTCATGACCTCCTCTGGACTTGAGCAGGTCCACGACGCTCTTGTGCTGCGGTCCCCAGAGCTGGATACGGGACTGCAGGGGGAGGGAAGGGTGTCTTTAGATGCCCACACACACTGGCTTCTGCATGTGTGTAGGAAGTGGGTGCAAACACCGCCCAAGGTGCGTGGTCAGCTGGGGTACGCGGCTGTCCCGGAGAGCGCGGCTCCGCACGCTTCGGAACACCTCGCAAAACAGCTCACAACTGAATCGAACCGAACCGCGAAAGGCTCGGCGACACCTCCGAGCACCGCGCTAAGCCCCACAGCCCTCCCGGGGACCACAGCGCGCCCCGCTCCCTATGCTGCTCCAGCAGGCCTGACCTGCGCCCGCCGGGGAGAGCCCGGCTGGGCGGCACCGCACGGCAAGGCAGGGAAGCTAAGAATCGCTCCCAAGGTCACCGGCGGGGAGTTTTCGGGCGCTCCAGGCCTCTGTTAACCCCCAGTGGCGAGCAAGACGGGGTGGGAGAGGCCTCTCCCTGCAGCGACCGCGCCCGCACCTGGCCGACCTCCGGCCGCTCTCCAGCTGCCTGGTGTTTGGCTAGTCCCGCCCGGGAAGAGAGGAAGGGGCGGTCGGACGAGGCAGCGCCGACTCTTCCGCTGTGTAGAGCTCACCCCGTGGGGAGCAGCCTGCGCGTCTGCTTTCCTTGGGAGCCAACTTTTCCTGAACCTGTCTCCAGTCCTGCAGGGGCAAAAGGTCTTGAGATACTGTCAGATGCTGTAGTCATTGTTCCCTGTTAGGCCTGGGTTTGGTCATACGCTTCTCTATTACATCTACTGCATAAGAAGCAGCCTAACAGAAAATTCAAATATCCAACGTAATAGAAAATGCACCTCCCACAACAGGCCACAAGTTGTATGCGCCTAACACTTCTGTCTGAGGCTTTAGGGCAGCTTCTGGGCCCTGTTTCTGTCCTGACACTGGTGATAACTCTTTAATGTCTGTTGTGCTCAGAAACTCTAAATAAACCAATAAATCAATTTATTTTGTAGCACATCATAGCAAAAAAGTTTAGTTGCGTAACTTAATTGTGACTTGCTGGGAACTTTCCAGAACCAGTGGTTGGCCTCTCCCAGGAACAAACTCTCTTATATACTCACACCCCTCCAAACACAAGTTTAGCAGACTTCAGGTCATGATGCATCTGCATTCATTCAGTCACATCACTTCAATACAATGCACAGAAGCCTATCACTTGCCTTCTAAATTGGGATAGCATAACAGCTGAAGTATTACTCACTGACCCTGGTGTTCAACACGAAACTGAACTTTTCTTCGCTATTTCAACATTCTCTTCACCAGGATTATATTTAAGGTCAACACAATTTTGGCCCTGAATCCACAGTGCTTAAATTATTCAAAAAAATACGAAGCCCCACCAGTTAAATTAAGAAAATATGTTCTAAAGAAAGATAAAACACATCCTCTGTTTAAAAACACATTTCCAGAAAGCAACTCTAAACTCATCTAGTAAAACTGTTATGAAATCCGTAGTTCCTCCATATATGAGGAGAGCTCTCTGCAAACTAGAATATTAGTTTATATTTGTTGGGTAATCTAGTAAACCCACATGGGGAGAAATTGGAAAGAATAAAATTAAGGATTCTTTCAGTGTTGCCTCAGATTGCTCATCTATTTTAGAGCCCACGCCTATCTGTATTGGAGGTTTTCAGTGTTTCACAGATTAATTTTAACTCAAAACCAGCCTTTGCTGAGGGCATGAAAACCCGGATTTTAATAGATGTCTGTAGGATCAGTTGTGGAGCTGCCACTAAATGCATTTGTCAATAATTATTGTTCAAATAGACAGGCAATTCTGTAGCAAATTCTTTTTACAAATTACAAGCCTGCTGACTTGGCCGCCTGTTAAACTCCGTCCTCTTGGACTGAAAGACTCCTAATAACTGTTAAGTTGTACTCAACATTCAATGCAAGTCAAGGTTGGTATTTTCCAAAATCCTCCCTGCTCAAACTTCTTGTTCTTTCCAAGCCTTCCACTGTGGTAACATCCTCCTCACTTACCCATCATAAGGCTGACTCAAAATGAATGAGGAGATGTTCTGCCATTTATGAGGTTAGCAGAATTGGATATGGCAACTTGCTCCTCAGGCTTCATTCTTCTTATTGTGTGTGTTTCCTGCTCATCATACCTGTAGCTTCAGAGTATTCACTGCAGTAGTGTCCAAGCACTTTAATTATGGAACCATAATCAAAGCTACATAGTTAAATAGCTTATTCTTACCAAATAAAGTTATGTTTGCACCCGAGGTCATACCTGCCAGAACAGGCATGTTTTAAAAGTACCATCCAGTCATAAAGACTAAGATGTACTTTGAAATTTAATGGAAATGCACTCAGTTAATAGTGCTTTGCAGAAGAAAAAAATGGTAATAAAGTTTATTAAAAAAGCAAAATTATACTGAAGGACCTCTCTTTTCACGCAGAAACTGTTTACTATGTAAAAATTATTGTGACTGGGGGAATCTGGTTTTGTACTGAAAACCTCAAGCATTTTGTCACAGATAGACCTGAGGCCTTGTATTTTAATAACTGATTTCATAAAAGAGCCCAAGAGCAATAGAAAGGTCATGAGAGCGATTCCAATCCGTGGGCAGTTAGGCAGGAGAGTGTTTCAATGCCCTTTAGCCTTTGAGTGTGCTGCAGAACAGGGGAGTTTGGTGCTAAACGACAAATTGAGTTAGAAATATTTGAGCCATAAACCATAGTAAATCTTTTAGCACTTGAAACACCATGTGGCACTCCAAACTGAGAGCAAATGAAGTGTTAGTCTGTGCATGTTTAAAATGCATGGAGGCTGTGTTTACTGGATTATCCATTTCTTAACCATGTCTCCTTTAAGAGTCTTTGCAAACTGCTGTCACACATCCCACCAAAGGAAACCACTTACAGAATGTTCCTCTAACATGATTTAAGGAAAAAAAAAAAGTCTATCTCTGTGAAAGCAAAATTATTTAGGTTGGGAAGTCAAGAACAGCTAAATTAGGAAGTGGCAGATTTATGAGTGCCTGCATAACCTCTACTCAGCCCTCTTGTAGGTCCTGTGCCCTGAGTGAGACAGAGGTCCTCTGGAAAAAATACTATGTGATTATGCAATTAAAGACTATATCTTAACACAGAAAGGAGCTGAATTAAGGTTCTGTTGGCAGCTATGAATAAGGCATTTCCTAACATTTAAGTTCTGGGCTTTGCAATCTGAGCAGACTTTCTGGCAGGTGCCAACTGCAGCTGGCTTTTAAATATAGGTGAAAATTAATTGTAGTGTGATTACTGAGCCTTTATTTCTACAGAACAGCTTTCAATTTAACTGTGATGAAGAAAGAAGAATATTAGGAGCCATCTGGAAAAGGCTGCTGTTCCTCAAATGGGGAGAATCGCTGTGGCCCTGGAGTGGAGTCAGCAGAAACATTATCTAAAGTTGGCGGTTCTTCCCTTGTTTTCTGGCCAGTGTTGTGACCAATATGGAAATGAAAACAATGAATCAAAAAATATTGCTGCCCTGATCTGAATCTTACTGCACCCCTTTTTCTGGTTTTGTTAATTATTCTAGTTATCAAAGTCGTTAAACTAGATTCACAGCCATTTGAATTGTCTTTTCCTAGCCAGTCTTGAGAGCCTGTTCAGAATTTCTAAGGAAGATTCCTACTGACAAAAACCTTAAGTGTTGCTACCAAACCCCTTCTATTCAACAGGATTACAGACTTCCAGGAGCAGGGAGGATGGTGGTGATGTCTGAAGAGGCTTCCACCAAAACTGCTGCCACTTCTTCATGCCAAGTTCTTCTGGGCCTATTCTGTTCTGTCATGACCCTTTCACAAGTCATGGAGAGCACAAGCATCTCTGCTACTTCATTCACCAACAAACTTCCTGCTTCTCTGCTAAAAGTATACAGCAGAGGCCAGCATAAACTTTGACTTCAGTTTAGGTTAATGTAGTTCTTGCTGTTTTAATCATTCTTGTCTTTGTTTTATGGATTTAGTCAAGGAAATCAAATATTAAAGAAGCATGTTAAGTGCAATGTTAGATGAGACTGTAAACATGCCAAATTGATGAATGAAAAGTTACTATAAAAATATCCGCACTGTGTAAGTAAATGAAATTATAAAGTCATTGCCCTTCTGCTGCATATGTGGCATTTTGGTTGAAAAGTTAGAACAAAGCTTGTCTGTTCTGAGATTCATATGAACCAAAAAGTGCCTCTTGCTCCAGATCGTAAATGTCAAGTAATTTCTAGCCAGGAATAAATATTTACTTTCAGATTTTAAATACTTTAGGAAAAAAGAAAAAAAGAAAACAAAAAAAGAATAATAAGAAAAAAAAATGGTTGCTCAGGTTTGGAAATATTTCCGTAACCAAAGTTGCTCCAAAACACTGTGGTTCTCCAACACTGTGTCCTCCAAAATACTGTGGCAAACAGTATATAGGTGCAATTAAGACACTGTCGTCTTGACAACATCATGGAAGAATTGGAAGTATTATTTCTGATTCATGACAGAAAACTGCAGTACTGATCTTGTAACTCAGAATATTTCACCCAAGCATCCCAAAATGAACCAGCCAAATAGCTATCAAGGTGAACAATACTTTGAGACTACAGTGTTAAATCCAAAGTGAATTATCCGTCAAGAAAAAAAGACTGTACAAAGCAATGCTACAACGGGACAGACAACTAAAGCTTGCAGAAGCTATGCTGGGTGTTTTAGGATTAGCTCTCCTACAGTGCTCATTTTAATGGAACATTATCATGACGAAAAATGCGGGTCCTGGGGTCTGTCACCCTTACCCAGGGTGCCAGTCCACCTTTCTGATGTGTTTCCACAGGCCTCAATTTTGCCCATATCTTCCTGTGTTACTAAGACAGAGAAGGGATTAGGGAAAGTCCAGGACTAACAGCTGGACCTCCCAGAACAGCAAATCTAGCAACAGGCCTGTAACCAAAATGATCCTTACAGAACAGAAGAATGCCCTGTCAGTGAGGAACAGATGGAAGAAAAGTGGTGAGGATTGTATCCTCAGTCTCGGAAGAGGTTATCTCGAAGTATGCTACATGACATGGTGCAGAGAGGAAGCTCTGGAAGCCTTTGGGCCTAGATGCAAAATTCATGAGGAACTCGAGGACCACTTCTGGGAGCAAAGTGGAAGATGGCAAAAGGGGTACCAAGCTGGGTCCTGCCTGAGAAGCTATTTAGCCACGTCAGTGCCATGCTGTGCCACAGCAAGCCGACCAGATGAAAAAGAAGTAGTGGCTGCCACATGAAAAGCAGGAACTTCACTCTGCTAAAGAACAGCTTATGAAAAGGTAGAACTATCAGCTTCAGGGTGTGTGTCGTGCCCAGCAGGCAGCTTGACACAGGAGTCCTCAACTTTGAGAATGCTTTCACTTCAAAAGATCTCACTTGAATGTGAGGATACATGCTGGCAACAGCGGGCTCCTTTGAGGCACCTTTTCCCTTATAGCTATATTTACCTAAGAAATTTCATGCACAAAAAAGAATGAGTGAAAGGGAATGTTCAGATACATGACAGGAATGGTCTTTATTGTTACTTCTTTTTCAGCCAGCCCTTTGTTTTCTTTTAGTCAGTCTGACAGTCATAAAAAGCTATTGTAGGTGCAGCCCACTGAGAAACAAACCACAGTCCTCCCTGCAATGAGGAGGATAGGGATCATTACGCTTATAGTGTGCCATTTGGAATTCATGCAATGCATCCGCTTACTCTATTAAATTAAAGCATTTCCTGTAGCAATTGAGGGAGGATAAAGAAAATAGTTGGTATTATAAAAGCATTGTTTGGCCTTATGCTCTGCAAGCCATTAGAATATGCTAGCTTACATATTTGAATTGCAATATCTCTTACCTCACGTCCATTACCAACATGACATAAACATGAAGGGCTGCCCCAGAAGCCAGCAGCATTGTTGTAGGTACACAAGCTGTAAATGAGACAAAGATGCATCTCGTGTTTTTCACTCTGTTTTGCATTCCCCAAGTTATGTATTCCCTGCACTGCAGGTTCCTATCTCTCTTGTTAGTCACTGTTTTTCAGCCAGTGCTCTTCCTGTGGGACCCTCCTGGGTGTCTGCTCTTCCCTGCATTCGATAAGGAGATTATTTGGAATGGCAGCAGACAAGCACAGGTGGTGGGACCACCTGCTTCAATCTCTTCAGCCTTTTGGGCAGTATAGTAGTGCTTGGGTTTAACCTTTGTATTTCTTTTGTATATCTTTTCGTTTTTTCTTTTTCTTTTTCTTATTAAGAATTATTTCTTATCAGCTGAAGTTAGCTGTCAATTACTTTATTCAGGGGTCTGAGAAGAGGAATTATGATGAAAGACACTTTTGTCTTGGTCCTGGAAAAGTAATTTTCTACTATATTGTCCCTGGGACAGCAGGCTCATGCTTTGCATTATTTCAAAACCTCTGGCAGGCCCAACAAAAGCACAGCCCCAAAACTCTTTTTAAGCTGCATTCTCCATCTCTCCTTTCATTGCCTAACAGTTTCACATGCCTTATTACCCACCTGCTCCTGCCAGCTCCCCAGTTTTACATGGCCATGCGCAGCAGTAACAGAGTATCTCACTCCCTCATTTGGCTGTGTTAGTCAGTCGCAGTCTCAGCCTCAGAGGACATCTACAATAGTGATTTATTATGGCAGAGGGTTTCTTCTTGGTATAAATTCCCCCAGTGTCTATGCTTGGCATCTTCTACCACTCTCTCAAGTTCACTGCTGGTCCAAAGCACTTTGCCTTGCGATGGCAAGGTGAAGTTGCACACATGGGTGCTGGGGATACATCAGTGCAGACACCAGTGCCCTCTATATATGCATTGTGCCTGCCTGTGACTGGCAACTGATGCAGATTTTATTGTCTATATAGACACAATGTGGACATAAAGTCCTGGAACCATTACAGACCACAATTCAGAAAAGTAAGCTACTAGCTTGTATGGGAAACAGAGAAAATAAATAATAAAAACAATAACAATAAAAATAATAAAATAACATAGCTCAGTTTGGTCAGGTTCTTGTTTATACAAACAATGATTAAAAAATAATGGTGGTTCAAACGAAGCCACATTTCCATGAACTCGCTATAATGAGACTCAGGGTCAGATTTTCTCAGTTTAGCCCATAAAGGAAGATAATTATAATATAGAGAAGACAGCTGACCACCAGTTTAAATGCAGTTTCATGCAGCTGGAGTCCAAATTAGAATCAGCAAGACCTGAATTCCTAGAAGTACACTGACAAGAAATATCTAACACGTAAGTTTGAGAGAGATACTACAGTTTGCTGCCAAGGGAAGTAAACACCTTGTCAGGTTATTTCATGTTCATGTTACTGTATTTGGCAGAAACATTTATGTTAGATTTTAATGTATCTCTGGAAAATTTTGGTAAAATGTACCTATATTTTTTGCTTAAAGTAAGGTTGGGTTTTTACTTTCACTCATCTAACGCCCAATGTTGGAAACATTAACAAGCTCTGGGGTCATTTTATGGCATGTATCTCTGGGAGCACAACTAGAAGCACCGAATGCAAAACAAGCTTTTCAGGTGCACTTGTTCCAAGTGCTCTTTAAGGCTCAGCAGTTAACTAAAGGAATGGTTTTGTAAAGTCACTTGAGAATCTGAAGATGGAGAATTAATTCCTGGGCTCATGTGCAGTGTTAGGCGACTTGCTTTTCATCTCAGTATTCATTTCTGCCCGCAGAAACTAGGGATAATTTTATTTCCTTCTGTCATGTTTGAAAAGAAAATGCCTAGTCACATCATTATTCATTACTGAATGTTCACAGACATCATAGAATGGCGCTTCATTCATTTGTATTTATGTATTCTATCCCTCTGGTTTTGGAGGCAATATTTTGTAACATCCTACGTCTGATGCAGACAGTGTTTTGTTTGTGTTGTACATGTCATCTTTCAGTGAGATCCCATCATTTTCCCTGGGAATTTACTCATCCTTAGGCTCAAAAGGTGACAGACCAACAGTGACAGACCTAATTGAACACACTTCCATCTTTAGAGTACACCAATGATTCAAAGATTAACCTGTGGTCATGAAGGGGATGTGTGCAGACTCTGTTTCATAAAGAAACACTGTGTATGCCATTCTTCTCAAAAGTGTGTCTTTTGTACCCTCAGTAGCTACAGGAGTGATGAGGAATGCACAGGGTTTGCATTCCTCCAGGTACATTATCTGAAAGTGCGTCCCTCTGTTTGCTTTACTTCTGTTTTGTTCAACTAGCCCTTCCTTGTAAAGAGAGACGTGTTTATACATTCCATTTTTCTTGGTCTTCTTGGCACCTCACAGTCAAACACTACTCCAGATTGATCCCTTGATTTACAGTGCAGTGGATGTACAGTCTGTGTCAATTTTAGGAACAGATGAAAGAGTGTACTCGTCATCTGATGATTTCATTTCTAGCTTTCCAGCATCTTTTGTTATTTCAGGGTATTTTTTCCTTGTGGGAACAGGCACATTCAGCTGTTGTTTTCATGCTGAAAAACTGTCTGGAAGCACTTCCTTTTTTTTTTTTTTTCTTTTCTTTTTTTTTTTTTTTTTAAACCAGACATGTCTTTCAGCATGTTTCCAAAGGCTTGGAATCAGCACATTGTGTTTTGACATGTGCATACTTGACATTACTTTGTTCTCTGACTTCCTTTTGCTTGCAGTCTTTAGGAAGTTATCTTACAATTAACAAGGAATTTTGAGTCAGTGTTATTGCAGACCCAGCACATTGTCCTCTGCCATCTGCAAAGAAGAAAGCTTGGAAGAGCAGGAGGGAAGAAAGCATTTTTAGTATTTTTAACTGGCTGAACCACATAGGATTCTAGCTTCAGTTGACTGCAGCCAGCTGAGGAAAAAAATTATCGTATTACACACTACAAACATTGTCTTAATTAAATGAGTTAAAGGAAAAGCTAGGGCATTACAGTAACTGTCCTCAGATTTCATTTAGTACATCCTTTGCTCTGGTTTAGTTATTGTCTCATCATATAGCAAAAGTGAAAAGGTATCTTTTTCTTGAGAAGTTTGTACAGAATTGATTTTTTTTTTGGTTCTCAGCTTTGCACATTTATGTAAATGAAGTTTGTTCACTTATCCTGTAATCAAAGCTGATTAAAAAAAAAACCAAACAAACAAAAACCAAACAACCAAACCCCAAAACCCAAAACCAAACAACCCCGCAAAAAAAAAAAAACCACAAGCAAACAAACAAAAAAAACCCCAAACCAAAAAAACCCCAAACCCACACAGGTTTGGTTGGTCTCAGTGGCAAATATGTTCACTTTTAGTTGGCTGAAAATGGCATCTTTTTATACTGTTATTCTTTTTTTTCTTGCATTTTAGACTATCAGCCTCCTGGAGTCCAGACAAGAAGCCACCTTGTTTTTAACAAGGTCTTCCCTGTCCAGACAACATAGCTCAAGAAAGAGAGGAGTGACAGCACTTTAGGCATGAGGGGATACATTGACAGCAGGTTTCGAAAAACTTCCACGGGATAAGCCCTAGTTTCCCACAGCCCAGTGTGTCGGGTGGATCTAGGGCTTCAGCAAAGAGCAGCTTCAGGCAGGAGCTTCCCATGGCAGCAGGATGTATTGCCTCTAGGGCAGTGCCTCTGTGAAAGGCTGTGGTCCTAACAAGGCTGCGGGCTGGCCTAGGTGCCCATTTCTGCTTAATATAGCAATACTGAGAACACCATTAACAGGGCAAACACACTGAAACCCTTACCCTTGTGTCAGAAGAAGAGTAAGAGTAGCAATAAGAAACTGTGCCAGAAAGCAAGCAACCCTAGGTACATACCTCTTCTAATGTAAGAGACCTTCTCAACTGGTAACTACATTTGTAGCCAGCTGCTTCCTCCTGATACAAATCTTGTTATGCCTGTGCAAGTCTTGAAGACTTGGTCTGATGTTCAGAGATGCTGAGGTCTGCCAAGATCAAACGAAGTGCCTAATCTGGAAGGGAGTCTGGGACATACCTTGTGGTCAGCTGCTTACGCTTCAGTGAGACATCTTGTAGACCGTGATATGATCTGTACCTGTGTTAGACCCTCCTGAACATTAGCTTACTCTGGGCATAAACACTCAAGTTTTAACATTTTGGCATTATTGCATAATAAATGTATGATATGTAATAGCATCATCCAGGCAAATATTGTTTATTCATTATGGGAGAAGTGGGAAAAGCATCTCCCTAGTGAGTGTTTTGAGTAGCTTTTTCTTTATGTGCCATCGAATACACATTATATTATTTGGAACAAAAATATTTGTTGTCAGGAGGCCTCATCTTCCTGAAGGGGAAAGATATTTTTCCCTTAGAGTCAGTGAAAGTGTAATAGAACATCTGTTTCAGCCTTCAAAAAGGGCTTGTTACAGATACACACAGATCTCAATGCATCAATAAGGAATCTCTATTTTCCATTGTGCTAAAACATGTCTCTGTCTACTCCCCTAAAAGACACAACTTGAATATGTCTGCAGAATGTAGTAGAGCATAATGCAGTGACATCCAAATAAACAGCAGCCAAACTAATTGCCAAACTGGATGCTGGTGCTGGTGCAGGGCTCTGCTCGAGCTGTGAGACCAGCTGTACAATTTCCAGACAGCACTGCATAGACAAACCAGGATTTCTCAGAGATAAATCAGATATTAGTCCACCATAGTCCTTGGCGCTGAAGGACAGCTGAGACCATCACAGTAACAGGAAGTTATAAATACTGAGCAATTATTCAACTACTGAGCAAGACAGAACTATTTAGATCCCAAATTTTAAAAAGTCTTGCTTAATTTTTTTCATTATGAATTCTCCCAATGAAATCTGTATTTCAGATCACTGTATAAGAGGAAAAGAGTATCAAAGGCTGTGCAAAAAGACTGACAGCTTGCAACACAACAAGGAATAAAGTCTTAAAGCATATATTTGCCAAAAACACAGCATTAAGAATTCCTGTAACTGAAGAAAAGAAGATTATGGTGCAAATTCTAACATAAGAAAATTGTCAATAACAAAATGGCTAATCCTTGAAAAAGAGGGGGGTTTTAATGTTGGGAGTTTTAGGGTTTTGCTTGTTTTTCAAAAAGTCCCCACAATTCAATTTACTGACTCCATAATCTAAGGATTACACTGTATGGAGCATAAAACCAAACAAAGCAAAGAGAAAATTGCCTTTCCCTTGCAAATCTGTTTTCAGTCATTCAGTAAATGCTTCCTATTAGTGGTATTTTCCTGCAATATAAATGGCATTGTAGGTGCTCACTTATGACAGCTACACAAATTGGAAGTTTGTATAATGTCCTGTCCTGCATGAAACACACCTTTATGTTAAATAAGGTGTTCTTACATATTAAATAATTCCTTCTGTAATACATTTGCCACACACAGACATGCAAATTGATATGCTACAATAGTAACTAACTGTATATAGTGACAGATAGATTCAGGATATTCCTCTAAAAACTGCTTGGTTTATTTATTTCTTTTTTAACAGAACACATCAGAATAATCTATCATTTTCTGGCACTAGTGTCATTTATTAGTGTTATCTAAGTTGTACTACTTTCCTTGTCACATCATAAGTTAACCTTTCCTAATAACTACCCTGGACATTTACCAGGCTTTCCCTGGGGATGTGTTTAACTAGAGCCACGATTTTCCTGTTATTAGGTACTCCAGGGCTCTGAAAGCTCATGTTGATTCTACTCAGAGTCTGTAAATAATTCCATGTGAGTCAGATGCTAGAGAACTTAATTCACTAAGCAGATATATGCCTGGTTTAAATGAACTCCATGGCTGGTAGTGTGGCAAGATCCTCAAAGAATCCTGCCTTTTGCTCCACTTCCTAAACAGTTGGCAGTCCTCCCTTTTCGAAGCTTAATAGAAATCGCTTAAAGTCTTCTATTCTCAAAACACCTGATTTTCCTTCCCTAGATACCCTTTGTTGGCTTTACAAAGCTCTACAGCCCACACATGGTATGGACTGTACGCCAGTGCTGCGCTTCTCCAAATCTGCACTGGGTTTAAGCTAGTTTCTTGAGCATCTGCATAAGCTAAATGTGTGGTTTTCCCTATCAGTGCTTTCCTATGACTCCCACAGGACCTGTCCTCATCCAGTTGTCATGCATGTGGGTTAAAAAAGTGTGGGGAATACTACTAACATCTCCTAAATCTGCAGCCAGCTGCTTGATCCTAACCGCGGGAAGCAAGCAACAAAATGGCAGAGATCCTGGGAAAGGTAATACTCTTTTTGAAAGAACTATGAGGAAGCACCTAGGCTACAGACACATTACTGCATGACAATTCAAAATCCAAAAGCTCAAACAAGATCCTGAAGACCAAGAGAACTGGTTAAAAAAAAACGACTAACCAAGCAACCACTCAGTAATCCCAGTTTTTATTAGCAGACATATTGACTGAGCAGAGGTGACAATTCAACATCTATTATCTTGACAGATATTTTTCAGCTTTAACAGGGCAAGTTGTTGCCAATACATCTAAACCCAAAAATTTCTTAGACTAGGAAGGGAATCCAAAAAAGAGACTTCCAACTGTGCTGAATTAAAACACTGCACTTAAAACATCCCATCAATCACAGAGCAGGAGAGTGCTGACGTTATTTGTATGAAATGTGAGAGAGCTGTTACTCATCTGCAATTAGGAATAGTTTGATTTGGTTTCTTGCCGAGAGTTATGTGAATATTTTCCATTTTGCCAGGTTCTGAATTTTGCCAGCTTCCATAATTTGAAGGTAGCATTCCAGGTTCTGACTAAACCATGAACAATGACACAATACAAGTCAGATAATTTTGGAGGGAGAAATCATTCTTTTTCTGAAGCCCAAATTATAAATCCATTTTCTCCATTCACATTCACTGCGATGGGCAGGCTTGCAATGTCATGAAAACACAATTTTAACTGGCGCACTTTTTGGCACAGTCTGAGAAGAGTCCAGCATCTGTATGGAGACTGAAGTTTTCTATCCTCCCTAGACTTGGACCCTTAAGGCATGGATTAAGATGAGACACTAATGGGGCAGCATGCAAAAGCTTGTATTACTGGGATAGATCTCCTTCATGGATAAAAAGAAATAGGAACCTTCAAACTTACAATTTTAAATGAGAACAAAACTACAGATAGGGAAAAAAGAGTCAGACAAGGATCTAAGCAAAGACTGGTAATGTAATAAAAGCATAGGAGCCATCTAGGGGGAATTTTGACTAGATTACATCTTCCAGTATTAGGAACAAGAAGTCCACAAGGCTTTGAGTGCAGGCTTATACCATGTCTGGCAACATGAATCATTTCAAGTGCATTAAATGCAAAAAAAGCCAAAAGACAAGCACGGGCAAGTAAAGAGAACTATTCTGAAGATAGAAGCTAGTTGTGTAAATGTCTCTGGTTCAGTTGTTTTTCAGGTTCAAATTTACAATTTTCTCCGTATTATACTAATTCTTTTTAGCTGACATTAAGCATGCCTTGTACCAAATTAATAGACTTTGATAATGTTCATCAGAGTAAGCCTATGCAAAAACTCTGGGGTAGCAAAGATAGTATTTCTCACAACCAGGAATATTTGCTTGAGGTTTTGTCTCCCAGCAAACAGAAGAATTTTGGAATACTCACATCAGTAAAAAAAAAAAAGTAGAGGAATATCCATGCAGCTATCTTAAAGCTGTTTGGTGAGTCAGATCATGGGAGCTTCAAAGTACGTGCAGGACTGGTACACTTGGTTCTGGGTGTAAGTTTCAACTGAGCCTTAATGCCATATTTGACATGTATCCAGGTGTCCATATGCCCATTCCTTCACTTTGGTTTCTGAAGGGAAGAAATAAAGTTTGAGAGCCTGAAGGGAGCTGTAGCATGCCTCAGTGAGGCTCCTGTTTGCAGTCTTGCGCTTCAGAGGATCTCACACAGCACTGATCTAAAGCAAGCAAATAGAGCCAAGAAACTTATGTGTTGCAAAATCAGGCCTTTTTGATATCCAGTTGAGGAAATACTTTTCCTCACTAAACTGTGCTCATCTATCAAAACCTTATCCCAGAAAAGAAGACATGCTATATCCCTTGAGCTTCCTACCTCCATTTTCTCTTCAACACATGGCTGACTTCTCATGCAGAGCAACTGCCTGAAGGCCTCATTTCTGTAGAGTTTTCCCCATGTTATAATGCAGGGCAAGGTTATTGATAACGCTAGTAGGTAGTGCACATAAACACTGGTTGCTTTTACTGCATCACTTACTCTTCCCTAAGGTATTCTTAGAGACTTTCAGTGTCAATTACAAGAAACCATTTAAATGTTTCATCCAGAGAGTTGATGTTAAAAAGTAATGACTAGTCAAGGTCTTTAAAAACACAAAGTACTTTTCATGTAAATCCTTCTATATCAGTTCCCTTCCGTGTGGCTTTTTTTGTATTTCCCAAACTTCTTGAGGATGTTTTGAGGGCTTAGATAACAGAGTAACCCGTCTTTTTGTAGTAGAGAGACAGAATGGTTTGAAATTAGGTTATCTAAGTGTCATATCCTGCCATTGATTTTTTTCTCCCTGTTGTGCTCCCTATTGATTTCAGAGGTGAGTTCCATATGCAGATCAATACCAGGATATGGTCTTTATTTATTAGTTTGTTTCTGGTCATTTCACTCTACCCTAATGCCTCAAAACATATGGAGCTAATTACAGCATTAAACATTACATTGGTTTTCTTGTCTTTAGGGGAGTTAAGCCTTCATTTGGTCAACAGAATAATTTGAAAGGATTGTTGTGCCTTCTGTCATTGACTCAGAAATAGATCCTGTGACACATTATTTTAGTGCAGGACTGAAGCAGAGTAGCAGGGACACATGGCTAAGCACATCCTTTGACTAACCAGCAGCTGCAAACAAGAAGCAGTACTAAATTCCGAGTAGAAGTTTCAAACAGTGTTTTGACAACCAGAAACTCTTTGTGTTGATTCAGTGATCTGACTCTCCTGACCTAGTCTAACATTTTAAAGACTTCATGTACTAAAGAAATATATGTCAGGCACTTGGATGAAAGTTCCCCCAGTATAAATTTCTGAACTTCATCAATATCCTTTATTTATCGGGTCAGAAATACAAGAACTGCATTTTTCAAGAAGTTCACTAAGCATTAGAGGGGATCTCAATGCATATAACCATCTCAAACATGAGTGCCAGAAGGATGGTGTCAGACTGTCTTCAGTGCTGCCCAGCGACAGGACGAGGAGCAGTGGCCATAAACTAAAACACAAGAAGTATCACCTCAACATAAGGAAGAACTTCTTTACACTGAGGGTGGCAGAGCACTGAAACAGACTGCCTACAGAGGTTGTGGAGTCTCCCTCTCTGAAGACATTCAAAATATACATTCTTGTGTCACCTGCTTGAGGTGGCCCTGCCTTGGGGGTGTTGGACTAGATGATCTCCAGAGGTCCCTGCCTCTGGAGTACCCTAACAAGTCTGTGATTCATGTGTTTGTCAATTCCTGGGCCTTGGAGCCCCAGCTGACCTGGAAAAAGACTGCAAGTATCCTCGAAGCAGCTGCCAAGAACAGGATTGAATTACAAACACAGTTTTGTCAGTGGCACTGGCTTACTGATAAACCTTAGCCCCCATGTTGCAGTTGGGTCCTCTTCTACCTACAGCTTTACTGTATTCAAGCAGTTCAGTAGTTTATAGCCTATGTGAAGACGGCAATGGCAGTTTGCAGGTCGCATGTCCGATGCAGATAACTGTGCAATAACTGGGATGTGAATTGTCTTTAAAGAGATAGCGGCTTTTCATTTGTCACTTTTTCCACAGATGCAGGCATAGGAAAGAATTAGCCATGGGCCTAATTTGAATGTTCTGCCTCTTAAGAACTCAAACTTATGCCTAGTTATAACATTTGCATGGCCAAAATGCAACACTATATTAAAAACCAGGGTAAATAAAACACTTCCTTCCTATGTGCTGCTCTTACATTACCATTCTAGACTCTGTAAAAAGGGCACCAAGATAATCGTTCTTTGCATTCAGAAGGCTCTTTAAAAGCAGATGAAAACAAATAATCTTGTCATTACTTCTAGACTTACCTTAAAGGCATAGTAAAAGGTGAACAGCCCAGCATTTTTCATCTATTGTATAGTCAGTGCATCCTAGTATTTGGAATAAACCATCTTTCAACTACTGCATGCATCTAGGTGTGGTAAAGGAGCAAGTGAGCAGGAGGAAGACAGAGCTTCACCATTTGCTCCACTGCCTTAGAGCCTTAGGAAAGTCAGTGCTCTATTGACTTTGCTTCTCTTGTGCTCATTTACATCACCAGAGAGTCTGGCCTGGGCTTTAAGAAAATACTGCTCCTTTTCAATTGTTAAATAGTGACAAAGTCCAGGCGACCCCAGTACAGAATCCGAGTGGTTTATGTCAAGCCTGGAGACAGTGACTCATGGAGTCACAGATGATCAGTTGATAAATGTCACCGGTATCAGAAACTTGGCCATTAACATGAGGGATGTGAGAACTAAGAGTTTAAGTAAAAGCTATGTTCATAATGAGTGTGCGATACAGAAAAGCAACATTATGATCCAGGCTTGGATTTTGGTTTTGTTTTTCATTTCCTCTTAAGGTAGATTTGGTTTTGTAACTTTGCTTGTGACTTTGCTTTGTAAGTTGTTTTTTGTTTTTGTTTTTTTTTTTTTTTTTTATGCAATTGACATTTTTCATGGGCTTATTGTTTGGGAAAAGTCTACAAGAAATGTTAGAACAAGGTTAAGATGAACCAGGGGGTCAACTCATTTTTTGCAACAGTCTGCTGCAGCAATGCAGTCTGTTTGCAAACTCCTAGGTTTGGAATTGCCTTAGCTTCAAAGTGACTCGGGAGCTGGTTTTGCAAATGTTTCTAGAAAAGCGTAAACTGCTTTCATACATACATTACAAGCAATGAGTTCCCTTATCTACAGTTAAACATAAGAGTAAGGACTTTGCTGAAGCAGGGCCCTGACAAAATCTTCCAAAGCTTTATTGCTTAAATTTAAGCAGACAACACTTTAGATATTCACTCTGAGTAGCCTTCTTAGTTGCAATCAAAGAATTCAAGTCATTGTGTCCAAGTTGCACTTTAGGTACAGACGCTTTTCAAATACTCTGATTTAATGCAAAAAAACTCTAATAAAAACCAAAAACCAAAAAACCCAAGTATTTGGAAAGCTCTGGGAAGGTTTGGCTTCTAACATGTGAAATCTCACAAGCTCATTATTAAAAACCTGGTTTACAACATACAAAGTAGCAGCTAGTACTTCATAGCGGCGATGACTATGTATGAAGCATACATGTAAAGTACGTATGATACATTTTGAGTGCACCATACATTTTCAGTCAAATCTCTTTCATCCATCCTTTTATCAGCTGCACTGTGTTAAGAAAAAAGAAAAAGTGGGTTTAAGCCACTAACATTATATACATATTTATGATGCAGTTATCAAAGTATTTAAAGAAATCGAAAGGGTAAACAGTCTTCATGCCCTGTGGAAACTTTAGGCATAACAGAGAATGCTGCTTTGGAGACTGAGTATTTAATATTGATCACACTAGTAAACATATCCCATTCTCTTTCAAGAGAAGAGTTAAAAGTACAATTGCTTATCAATGAGTAACATGGACCATTAACAGAAACACATTTAGCAGACATAAATACTATGTGGTTATATTTTGGTTCCAAATTAAGTAAGTATTTATCTACCTTACCTACAAAGAAAGGAAAAAGGGTTTCGTCCTCAGTTTTCCTGTTCAAAAATATTTTCATTTAATTTATTATACAGTGGAAAATACAAAAGTACTCAGAATGAAAATGAAACATCATACATTATATTTTCTCAACCTCTTCAACAAAACTTTATTTTGGTGGAGTAATGACATAAGGAAAACTTATTTGATCACAAGGGCAATCGATCACTGGAACAGATTGCCCAGAGGGGCTGAGGAATCTCCATCCCTGAAGATGCTCAAAACTTGACTGAACCAGCCACAAGCCACCTGGTACAGCTTGACCTGATCTGAGCAGGAAGATAGCACTCATTCTCTGGAGATCCTTTCCATCCTAAGTTATTATTTGCGTACATTCCCTATCTAGTAAATTCTTTTACTTCTTTAATAACTGGAATGATTCCATCATAACCAAGAGATATTTCAAGAACAATAGCAAAGATGGGCAGCAGCAATGTTATATGTGTTTTCACTTTTATCAAGGACAAGAAGACCAAAAAAAATCAGGCAAGAGAAAGCAGGTATCTTTCAAGAAGCGGTGCTACAGGTAATTTAGCAGGTTTCTTTACCTTCTTCTGCAGACAGGGCAATGGTGGTTGCTGAGTGATGTCCGATGAGATTAATAACATATATGCTGACAGATGCCTTAAATAAAGTGTCAAAAGATGATTCCCAGAAATACTGTGTAAAACTGCTGGGGATAATTGTTATCTGATAAGTTACTGCACATTACCAATTTGTTGCCTGTGAGACACTGAATCCATCAGATTTCCTATTTGTGAACTCTAGAGGATTCTGTAATTGATAGTCTCAATATATCACTGATCAACATGATGCTCTATCTACCATAAGTGCACTGAAACAGGTAGTTAATAGGAAAAAAAGTAGTATTTTAGACAATTAAATTCTCATGGCATGATTAAAGGAATGAAATACTGTGCTTGGATTTCAGAACCAGATAGAAGTGAAAGTTTTATCCCAAAACATAAAACTGAACTGCAAAATGCAAATACATTTTCCATTAAAAAATAGAAATTGCTAAGAATCAAAACTATTTTTTGCCTCATATGGTGCCATTAAAGGATACAAATGCTGGCATTTTTCTTTTTTGATAGTAATGATGTTCAAAGAAGCTTAAGTTTTGAGAACAGGTATTTAATACCAACCTTCTGAATGTGTTCTTAGACTTCCATGTAAAATCCTTAACTATTAACAAAGAAAACTGTAATCATGTTCATGTTTTAATGACAGAGGGCAAGATAGTAAAATTTCACTGTTTTTCAACACATTCTAGTGGTTTTGACTTTTGTTTCTAACAGTTTTTGCCTGAATACAGATTCTTTCCAGGGCCAGCAATAATGAATACCATTAGAATAAGGTATGTCAGGAATCTCAGAGTAGTTCAGAAACAAGTGCGGCAAAACTGGTTTCTTTACCATGAGCTCCTCCTAGTTTTCCACACACATCTTCCCTTGTCAGATTTGGAAAGAACAACTGCAACTGTCACAAGAGACCACTGACAAGAAAATGCTTGCATAAGCTTTCTCCCATCAGAGGGCTTACTTCTGCAACAGAGAGCTTTAAGACAATGTAGAGACACATTCCACATCTAGAAATTTTAGCAGATCAAAGGAGAGGCTAACGGGCGGTCTTATAAACTGTCCACCACTATCAAAAGTCCTGGATTTCCATCTTGGACTTTGAAATTGCTGGGGCTGATAAATTGGGTAACATGCTGAACTCAGAAATAGTTTGACATTCTTCATTTGAAATTCAGTGGTATTTGGTTAGAAGTAATGGAAGGTCCATTCTATGGCTAGAAAGGTGACTTCTAGTTGCAGAAAACAGCCAATACATAAATCTCACGACCTTTGCAAGCAAGATGCAAGATTGCAAGACGGTTACATCCTGGAATTTGTACCATACGATCTGTCCATCTTAGATCACCTACCAAAACACCACTTCTGAAAAGAAGGAAACCAGAATTTTCTCATTTGTCTCAGATAAGAAAAAGTAGAGCAGCAAATGAGAGGTTTCCCCATGAAGAGGAGAGCAAAGCAGTGCAAGTGAAAGAAGATGTAGAATCTGTCAGATGGGCAGGTTAGAGATTGCTTTTAAGTGGGGGAGGGGTAGGCGGGGGGGCACGAGGATGAGGGGCATAGTTGTATGAAATATGCCTTCTTTACAAGGAAACAAACAAAAATAAAAGAAACCAGCAAACAGAAAAGAGCATATTGTCATTTGTGCTGTTTGGCTCCTAATAAGCAACCTCGGCTGTCTGAAACACCAGAGCTCTCACCAGTTTGACAGTCCTGAAATTTTTCCAGAGGCTGTATTTTCTGTTTTGTTTATTTCTGTTGTATTCAAATCCACTTAACATGGCACTATTATAAACACCTCTTTCACTTAAGTTGTCCTGATGGCCAATACACTTAGTGCCATGTGCTCCCAAAATAAAGTAAAAAATTGCCTGTTCCATCTACTTAAGCAGAGCTTACAGTCTGAGCAAGCCTGCCATGTTTTCCTAACACACCTGCTGGTTTCCTGCTCTTATTTTACTGTTTGGTTTTGTTAGCTGTTAAACACAGGCAGTGATTTAAGAATATTCTTAGCATTTTGTATAATGTGCAATTATACAGACACAAAGAAAACATGAAAGTGACTCAAAGTCCCAGATAAGTGAAGAATCACAAGGGCTTGAAATCATAAACATCTGACCTGAACAGAACCATCATGCTGGAGTTAAGGATAGGTATTGGTTTAAAGTCAAGTATGCCAGGGTAGACTGGTCAACCTAACTAATCATAGGCATGACATAGACTGGTTTCTGATCTAGCTAACAGGGGATACATGAGACTGTTTATAAATCACTGTTTTCCCACCATAGAAAAAAAATGGTTATCCCCTTTTGGTTAGAGACAAACCACTTCAAGTGAAAACAAAGACTCTAACAGTTTAATAGGTTTAGTACCATAATAAAGTTATATTGTGGTGCTGTCTGCAGTCCCTTATAAAAGCAACCACCCCCACCTACCAGGGTAGACCCCTGTCTCCATATAAATGCTTGCTAAAAAGCTAAATCACCTTAAAAGAAGGATTTTACTGTCCTCCTGCTAAATGAGCTATATGAGCCATTTGCTCAGTTTAACCCTCTGTCTTGTCAAGAGCACTGCTTGTATACTATACTTGTCGGTATTTGTTCTCAACTTCCATTCATTTGTATATTTTCATACATCGACAGCTTCTGTCATCAAATTTAATGATTTCTTTTAGACAAAGAAATAATTGACTATTGAGATGATCTTTTATTTGCAGTAACTCTAACAAACCAATTTCTCAGCAAAACCCTTGGACAATTGAAAAGCACAATTTCTATAGAACAGACGTGATGCAGAAACCATCTATGTGGCACCAGGGCAGGTGAGTAAGGATGAAACACAGAGGTTACTGACTTCTTTATTTTTAAACAATAATTATTTTAATCTTAGTCTCATTCATTTCACTGGCTTCAATGAAAACATGTCTTCTGCAAAAGATTTTATACTAAACTAATTTCTCTATGAGCCTGAATCACATCTTATGCATGGTCAGGTCCTTTGAAAAACTTTTTTCTGTTTCCATTCCAACCAACAAAAGAATTATCTGAGGTTTGGTGAGACTTGTTTCCAACTTTCCAACAAGCATTTCTAATATTCCTTCTCTTCCATGTAGGCATATATTTTCCTGCAGACACTTGCCCAAGGCAATGTGGACACTGGGAATATCCATGTAATTGCATTTGGACAAAGTCATGTTAGATATGCAAGCCTCAAGAGCCAATAATGCCGCACAAAATAAATGTACAGAGTGTAAATTACAGTTATGATGATTACTAGTTATGAAAGAAAAGGTGCAATTTCCACTAGCAGGAAATCTAGTGCCTGAAGGAATGCAAACTCCAATACTAGATGTAATTAAGCAAAACATACTTCAGAGAATTGACTCAAGATTTTGGAACCATTAAAAGCAGAATAACGCATGTTACTTTAGAAATGTTTCCCATGGTAGCACAAATGACTAGCACTGAAGGGTCACAGATCACTATGGAGTATGTCGGAGGAATCTCTTGCCTATTTTGATGTATAGGCCATTTCCTCAAATGCAGACTTTTAGTAACAGTTTTGGAAACCACTAAGGAGAATTTCCCAAGGGAAATGCATGCAGGTCTACTTGATCTCAACAAAATCTCTCCTCTTTAGGGCGGGCAGCAGACACAATGCTTGCAAAGACTGTTTTGTAAGGAAAGCATTTCTGCTGCCTGTGCGTGTTCCTGGCCTGTGGCACACGGCTCAGAACAGGTCCCTGCTAGACAGCAGGGGTGGAACAATGTTTTGCAAAACAACGAGTTCATTCCAGAAACTAAGAACATTGGTGAATAACTGATCTACCACAAAAGGAAAAGAAATGGAAGGGGGGGTATCTTCCTCAGGCTTTATTGTAATGCTAATTTATGAGATTAACCCTCCATAGGAGGAAAGGTTTCTACTCCATGGTACAGCTTCTGTAGAGTGAAGAATTTAACACACATTTAAAATACAGCAACTTCACAGATTGCTGTGCCATTCATGGGGTCTTGAAAAATACCCACAATGAAAAACCATAGGTTGTGAAACCACGCTGGTTTATCACCTGATACCGTCTGAGATGGACAAGAATCTGGTTTGCACCAGTTTTTTTTTTGCCTTTTATACTGGCAGTGATTCAGATCTCAATTGTCTCACCTGTATTCTGTGTCCGCAGGAACAAAAATGGGAGCTGAATATCCCTAGGCTTACTGCAAACAGTTTCTGAGCAAGCAGAAGGGCTCTCATGCAAAGGACAACCTGAACTGATGGGACAATAACCATTCCAGTCACAGGGCACCAAACAACGCTGAGCAGATAGCCCCAGGAGGTGACAATAATGTGCTTCCACGACATGATGTTGTCACGTGAATCATGCAGGTAAAACAGGCCACAACGCTTCTCTGGGAACTTTCTCAATGGAACAGCTACACACTGTTCCCCCCATGTTACACAAACTTTGCATTGTTCCCCAGCACTTGAGTCTGGATCAGAGCACTACATATACATCACCTCATAGCAAAGTGAACATATGTAGCTCACCTGACTTCTTATTTTCTTGTTGGAAATGCAGGCGACAATGTATGATGCAGCTTCACATGTATAACAAATACACGATAGCACTACATCTACAGCATACAATAAACATTCTGACTGAAGACTCTCATTTTTTAAGGCACCTATTCAGAACTGGCAACATTGGAGAAAACTGATCATCTATTAGCAGGAATTATATTTAATTAGTGGAGAAAGTGTAGCTTGTACAAACAGGACAAAGAGAAGTAATGGATGTGCTCTTTCAAAATCTGAATTCAGGTATTTGAAAACCATCTTGCAGTGAATTTTGGCTATGAACATATAGTTATCTGGTGAAATCCTTGCACATGCATTCTGTGTTGTTTTCATACAATATGTACCTGTTTAGAAAAGAAAGAAAAGTATTTATTGTTAGCTAACAAACCAGCCTGACTTTATGCCCTTCTATTTAACCCAAACAGACAAGTTGAACTCTTTAAAACAGTTCCTGCTAGTTTCAAGACAATAAAATGTACTGGTTAATCTTCTGAAATACCCGAGACCTGAATTCAGCCCAAACACTTTCAAAGTAGCACACAAGCCTGAAGGCTGGCCTGGGTAGTAGATGATCATCATGTGTTTCCAAAACCTCATGATTAATAAGCACAAGATATGAAAATGTTCTTCATTTTCTGGTTTGGTCTGCTTTCACAAGTTTTTGGGAGAGTTGTGTAGGGTTTTTCATTGGGACTCTTCAGATCTTTTTATTAGAAGGTCTCTGGCCACACAGTTGTCTCTAGATCACCATGAATGTTGGCAGACACCTACTCAGAGAGCATGCAGTTTTCCACCACTGTGCAGAATGTAGCTCCTTCACAACATGCTCACTTAGTCAGTGCATTACATCAGCTCCCTAGGCCTCCAAGTACTTGACTCTATTTGACCCAAATAAATACCCAATTCTGCCACCTCTAAGCAGACCACAAATATTTTCCAATATGCCTCTTCTCATAGTACACTACTACATTCAATAAGGGTGGCAGAATCCAGCCCGAGGAAGCTCAGCCATGCAAACCACAGACGGACGACTGAGCTTTGCTAGGAACTATGTCTGACAGCTCTCTAAATTTACCCTGTTCTCTACCTTCAAGCAATCAATGACTGATTAACATAATGCCACCCTCATTTTTATCACTACGAACAAAGCCTATCATAAACAGAGGCTGTGCTGCATTACAGATCATTTGCTCTGCACTTAGTGCCATGTCAGAAAGCAAAAGCCATGCATGCTGCAGGTAGTTGCTGTATAGCAGATGTATGCAAAGCATCTGAAGTCACTAAATTTTTCTCCCTATGGAGTTTAAACACAAACATCAGCATTTATAGAAATGGGTGCCAGTTCCCAGCTCTTCCATCTGCTCTCTGCTTTGGTCATTAGTTTGGTTGTTGGACTGAAAATTTTTGCAATAGTATTTGTCCATCATACTAACATCTTGAAGGCCTTAATTTAAACTTCATAAAACAAGCCAGGCTTCACAGAGCAGCAAAGTGCTCTTAACTTGCTTGTGCCGCAAAATAGACTCATGAATAATTATATCAATTATGAAATCAATGAAAATCATATGCACTATAAATTTAAGATAGGAAATAAAGCACTAAAATAAGACAATATCTCCTACTGTAATTCCTTTCCCTGAGGACTTTGCTGCTGTAGGCCCCACAGAACAAATGACAGGCAATGAAGTTACACCCTCTTTTGTTTTGCTACCTAGCATTCGCAGTTTTCCTTATCCCTTTTGATTTTTTTTTTTTTTTTCCAGAACATTAAGGAGATCTTTCTTGCTGGTACATACAGTTTGTTGCGGGTGTGGTGATATAGTATGGCATAGAAAGCACCGAGTTAGAAAGCTCATATTGCCCACAAAGAAAGCAAAGGTAACATAGATTCATCTACTCTGACTCCAGGTATTCCATCAGAAAGCCTTCCTTTCCTCTGGGTGCTCATGTGCACGTAGGTATGTTCTGCATTTGCTCCATGACCTTCTGCCAGTCATATTGCTGTCAGAATCACAGTTTCACCAAATATACTTGCCATTGCAAGGAACCTTTTCTTCAACAGTAAGCATTTAGGACGTCTTGTAAAGAAGTCTAGGGGCTTCCTCATAAAAAGCATCATGAAAATTTTGGAGAAATCCTAACTCTATTACAATCAATGGTATCTTTGCCATGAACCTCAACAGTGCCAGGATTAAGCCCCCTCTCATTTATGAAGTTGTTTTGATGACTATTCCTGAGAGGAGATTTAGTTAAGCAGCCAATCAAACTCATATGTCAGGCCAGCTTCAGCAACAACTTTTCCCTAATTTGCATAAAACAACTCAAGATCTGAGTTTCTGCAGAAAAAATAAATCAGGTGAGTTTGGCTTAGCTTTAGTTTTCGCTGGAAAAGTTACACTCAACTTTGGTATGTCACTGTTTGCTTAAAAAACATTCTTTCTGAATTCCACCACATTTTTTTCCCCTCTAAAGAGTTTTAGGTCATTCTTCCTAAAGATGAGTGGATTTCATCAAGCTGTAGAACTACTTTGATGGTCTGGAGTGTATTTTACTGGGTCATGGATTTGCTGCCTATAACATTTGCTTAAGGAGCATGTCGTCACATCTCAAACAAAAACACTACTGTCATTTGAGCACTTTTATCAGGCTTTGCTGTCCTGGTATGCAATGAACCACAAAACTTGTTACACACACTTTTAAAATTATTACTTTACTGGAACAAATGAGTGAAGTGAAATTTGTATTTTGAGCTGCTTTGCTGTTTTTCTGGCTGTGAAAACTGTGAAGTTTCATGCTGTGGTGGCTGGTAGGTAGAGCTTGCTTGTCAGTTTTCTTTTGTCATATGTACTTTTTTGTGAGCCGTTTGGTGTTTGTATGGTAGGGTTTTTAGTTTGCTTGTTGGCTTTTGGACTGTAAGCTGTAAAATCCTTATCAGTCTAGGTTCTGCCATTGAATGGAGGTGTGGGACCCACAACATCATGTTTGGAGTAAAGGTGTATAGGTGGCAAATAAAGAGAGTCTTAAGTTTCCTACAGTTTCTGCTCTACTGAGAATCTTTAGATTGTGTCTAAAACATGTATGAGTGTGTCTGAAAACTCAGATCTAATCTATTCAGAGCACTATGCCGCTCCATTCCAAAGCTGCTGTAGTTGTCAAGATACCTTCTAATTTCTTTACCTAGTAATATTGTGAGAAACCAGCAGAATAAATAACCAGGGTTTATTCTGAATATAGCAATATCAACTTATAGTTATACAAAAGTTAGAGGGAGGGCATCTCCCGTTTTAGAGCAGTTGAATTATTTAAAAGGGAGGAAGGGAGAGATAGGATCATAACCAAAGTACGTGGCTTATCAAAATTGCCAGGGGTTTTACATTCCATTTCCTTGTGATAAGACTCTTGTGCTGAGCTGGTATTCGGAAGTGAGCCCAAAGGGCTGACTGATATGTTTACATGAGGAAGGAAATAATCAATTTAGGGCTGTTGCTGAATGAGCTCTTATCATGTTCATTTCCTCACTATTGCTTCTCAAGCTAAATATTGCGTGTTTAGGACCAACTTCAAAAGATTTACCATTGTAGCCTCTGCACTTTATTAAGGAAAACTCTTTCAGTAGCACAAAGCATTTGTTTGCACCACAATAAGAGTACAATTCATGTGCTGAAAAACTTTCATTTTAAGATGCTGATATTTATGCTGAAGGAAATAATAAATTCTTGCAGGAAAATTACATTTCTTCAGCCCTGTATTAAATAGTTCAGACACAGAAGAGAGATTTTAAAAGGTACTAGTAAATAGTACACTAATTTCCACTTGCATCTCTGTGGATTTCCCTCTCTTTCTCCTATACTGTACTTTGTTTAACTTCATTAATCTACTTTTTCTCCAAGATGTATGTTTTTTTAAGACTCTGATGACAACAACTCGATTTGTGGGTGCACATGACTTGTCTTACTAAAATTAAAAAATGTGGCTCTTATTTTGAGCCTGCATTAAACCGTAAAAAACCCCATACATTGTGTCTGGTAAGTGACTGACTATAGTCCCTTTGTCTACAGTAGCTTTTGCAGGGCCCCTGAGAGCTTCACTGAGAGCAGAATTGGTTCCATGGGATCAAAATTCAATTACTGGGAGAAAGTGGGTAGCGAGAGTCCCAGCTTAAAAAAAAATTCAGGTAGCAATTAATAGATTTAAGTTGGTTGTGTCATGAATTGGTACTCAAACCTGAAACAAGTACAGATTTAATACAGTGCAGCTTTCAAATGAACCATTATATGAGCACAATATTTTTTTCTCCAGACTTGATTTGAATCATACCTTGGTCACAGTCAATACTGAGGAGGATTTACTTAGGTCTTAGCTGGGATGTTTATTTTTCCACTAGCACAGATTACATTGGTATCCTAATCAATTTGTGACTGGACTGTGTTCAATCATTAAGAAAAACCACTGTGATGCTATAACACTGCCATTGCTATAAAACATTCTTCACTGTCATGCAAGTGCTATATATATATATAGCAAGTGCTGCGGAGTATACCATCTGTGGCCAGTTCCCTGTGGCAGTGAATCTGACAGTGATACCCTGAACAAGCTGCAACCAAGAAAAAGGTCAGAAAATGCCTTGGATTGATATCTGTCATGCACTTACATTTAGAATCAAACTATACAATGCAAAGTTTCACAGTTCTTTTGAAAGTAAGAGCTGAGGGGGGAAAAGGGAGGGTGTGAGGAGCAGAGAGAGGAACACCAAAACAATAAAGCCCCCAGCATTGTGGTGTTGAAATCTGGATAATATAAGTAGAGGACTGGGGCTTTTCTGAACTCTTCAGTTAAGTTAGGGTATGACTGATGCTTTGCTTTTAGGATACACATGAAATACAACCCACTGAAAGCCAAAGTTTTACCGGCGTGTCAGTAAAATCACTAGCAAGATACAGCAAAGGCTATACCTGACCTTCTTCCTTAGTAGTATGCCTGCTGTTTCTCACCTAACAATCCTGGATATGGATCTAGTTAAGTACTTAGTTGCCACCTGACAGTAGTTGGCCTGAAAACAATGAAAAAGAACATTCACTTTTCTGTTTCTGGCTCACATGAATACATCGTACTCGTTGTCTTGTTAATTATTCCTTAGACTACTGCAGTGTTTTCAATGCTGGAGCCAGTTTTCATAGTCATGAGGAGCTCCAAACAATGCAGAAAGCAATGGACTCAGTATCAAATAGAGCAAGTAACCAGGGAGAGTGTTCCATGAGTACCTGCCCTTTGATCTCCTAAAGGACACAGATCACAAGAGATAACATCTCGGAATATAATCCAAAACTTTCCTACTTGTTAAGCGTCTTTGTTCGTGTAATACTGCAGTGGTTTTGATCTGAGGTCATACTCAGACAGGAGCTCAACATACAGCAAAAAAGGAACTCTGGCAAGGCTTCTTTCCTAAGGGACATTGATTCTGGAATTTACTTTTTCCCCTGATCCCACACAGCCTGGATTTTTAGACCATCAGAGCACTTCATAAGGTTCATCCATTCCACTGTGAGTAGCCTCCTTCCCAAAGCTACCATTATAAACACTTGCCTTGCTCAAGTTACAGCACCGCTGAATCCAGGTATTTCATTCTAGCACATCTTTAATTTACAAGGTTAGATTTATTTATGGAGCAGACCACTTCCCTCCCAGAAAGGTTATATACTTTTCATCACATGTAATGAATATATAGTTTAATGAATTCATCAAGAGCCTGATAGAAAGACCTGAAAAAAAGGAGGGCCTCTTCAACAGTTTGCTACCTCAAGAAAATTCAGAACACGCAGATTGGGTTTTATATAACACAAAGGATGCTGCATTTGCATTTAACAGCCAATTTTAAGCAAGAAATTTAATGTTTTTGTCCCTAGGCCCCATGATATATGCAGTCTCAGCTAGGCTTTGATCCAAAACCCTTGACCCAACTCTTTGAGGTACAAATACTGCAGTGTAGAAGTTTTTTGATATGGATGCTGTCTAAACTGTTTCCCAGAGAACATTCAAATAAAGCAGACATTTTACTTCAGGAGCCAGTCCTGTACTTGTGTAGGAAAATGGAGATTAATTTACAGAGAGGGCAACGAAGTTGTCCAAGGATCATCAAGTGCTAAAGAGATGGGCAGGCCTTCCTGCTCTCCAGCGCAGCCAGTAAGATGAGATGATCACTGAAACAATGTGGTAATGAGTAACCAATTGTTTTGAGTGAGACCTTCCATGGTACTGTGTCTGTACACTTTATAAATCATTGACAGGCTTGTTATGCAAGTGGTCCTTGATACCTTGTAAACAGGGCTCCTCCATGCTCTGTTGATCTTTCCACTGCAATTTGTGGCAGACCTAATAGCTCCTTAAATAGTTTCTGACATCTAAAAGTACAGGCCAGGTCTAAAAGTATAAACTAGAATTCTTAGACTCAGCTACTAAATCTAGATACACTACATTAGGGTGCTTGATATTATCAATGCAGCATGCTCAAAGCCTCCACAGCAAGTTTATATTATTAAGTATCTAGTTCCTGTTTCCAATGTCTCAATTTAGGGAATCAAATTGGAAATTTTGGCCCAAGGGCTAGGACACTCAAAAGAGAGGTGGAACTGAAGTGACTAAAGTATGGGTTAATTCTCTGGGTGAGAGTGTCAGTTCTGCAGAGTGACAAGAGCTTGGCGTGGCCCAGCATCCCCAGGCAGTCACACTTCTCCATCAGGCAACCACTGTATGAAGTACCAGCATTTACTACCTACAAAGTCTCCTGGAAAACATGAAGAATAATTCATAGGAAGTCCAAACTTACTGTCTTCTCTGAGCTGCTGAAGGCCAGATATAAGGACAGCTTTTACAGGAGCTGCATGGCTCTTACTAACAGCTGTCCTCTCTGAAAAGGAAGCATGAAGATGGTGACTAACCAGAAAACAAAAGAAAAAGACATTCCAATCATACAAGCAGAAAACAATTGTTTTTAGTGCAATGAAGCAAAGGTTCTTTACTAATGTCCTATGTAGTATATAGATGAGTTTCATCTTCTAGGCAAAGGAAGTAGTCAGTTTGGTTTGATTACTTCCACAAGCTTTAAAGTGTAACAAAGCTCTATCTAAAAGTCACAAGTTACACTATGCACAGCATAATTCGTCATCTGTCTATACACATTTCATTTCCATCTTACATGGAAGTGCCAGGCAGGCTGTTTAATCCCTTGGATTCAGTTTGTCTGCATACAAGGGATAATACTCACTTTCCTCAGGAAGCAATTTTTTGCAGTATTATTGTTGCTGTTACAGTTGATCATTATTATTAAACCAGATAAATGTCACATCACTGACATCCATTTGTGTCACCTGGTCATAATTGCTAGGTTGTCATATACTCGTACTGAATTGTAAAGTGAGTTGGCGATTTTTAATTAGTTTCTATGGTAACAAGAAAATCTAAACATGCTCTGGGCTGATAACGCCAGATACTGTGTACACTGGCGGACCATAGAGACAGAAAGTATAGTCAGATGGCAATAGGTTTCAGGAAAAAACTCTGGATTTACACCATGAGGAATGAGATCAAACTGAACTTTTCTTAAATTTGCCTGTGTCTGTAATTAAAGTCTTATTAGCCTACTACCAAAATTTGACCAAAAAGATGTCAGTACTAGTGCCAAAAATTGCATTCTGACCAAAACAAATATTTTACTTTCAGTAAATAAATTTTCACTTTCCTGCCTAAGACTAATGTTGCTGAATTACAGCTGAAAAGCTCAGAAGCCCTCTACTTCTCATAAAAGCTAGTAATGAACATAAGGGACATTCACATCCCAGACCCAGGGCCAGCAGGATCTTCCAGGAAGGGTCTAGGAACTCCACAGAAGCATGACCTATTCGAAAAAAATATGACCAAATGTAGAACATGACCCTGTAAAAATGTTCCCTTATATCTGTCTTCTTCAAGCAACATTTTTACTGATGCAATATTAGCTAATTCTTGGAGTTCTCAAATCTGCCTACCAAAGTACTAATGAAAGGGTTTTAGAAAAATATGACACACAGCATAGCTCTAGGCTGTGCATGAAACTGCAGATGATAGTATTTTTAAAAATTATTATTAATTTTTTGGAAAAATCAGGCACTGCATTTTCATCAGGGGTTTGCTCTGGTGCCCTTTACTGTAATTTAATAAAAACACAGGAAGAGAAAACACAGCAAAATGCAGATACTGATGGTAAGGTAGGAAGTTTTTAACTTCACCATGAAACTGATATCCCCACAGCAAATCAATAATAAAACCTCAGTCTGAATGCCACCCAGCCCTGTCAGACCTGTTCTCTTGTATTTTCATTTTTCAGTATGCAGGAAACTGTGCAGTCTGAAGAACTAAACTAGGCATCCCTCTTCTCAGTCCTAACAGCACGACTCAGGGGGACACTCCAGCTACACACTTAAGGTCCACATTCAGGCTCCCTCCCTCTAAGAGCACTGTTACAGCTGCAGAAGGCAGTTATGTGCATCACTCCTGGTGTGGCAGAAAACTGGTCACAACATGGTGTACATTTCTCCTTGTTATCGTTATTTTCATTCACAGAAACAATTTAACAACCAACAAAGGAAGAGACTGCCATAAACATTAGACTGTTTTGTCTAGGCTCCTGGCTCCAAGCCTTGAATTTTTGTCACTAAGTGATACAATAACTTTAGCAAATAATAATGATAATGCTAATATGATAAACCATATCAGAAGATAAAAGGAACACAATGTTTACGGTAACTGCTCTTTGTTATTTTGTCTTTTTCTCACTTGTATTGTGGCACACCACTGATTATCTGCTTTTCTGTATGGCTCATATCCCAAATTGTATCATTTATCCTTTCAGAGAGTCCAAATGATATCATAAGCCATGGAGAGCAAAGCTTGCCTTGCACCCTAATGTAATCTAGAGTGCCTGGTGCAATCTAAAGTCTGCCTATTGACTCCTCTGCTTGCAGGGCATTTAAAGCAAAGAAAAATTATACACCTGACCACATTTTTTCCCCTCCATTTATATTCATCTCATTCTTTCATACCTCTACACCTGATGCTTTCTCTCACTTTCTCCTGCCTACCTTTCCATTGCCTACTTTGTCTTTCCCTTTCACAGCTTCCTTCCTCCCTCTTCAGTCTCCAGTGAGAAATGAATCCTTTTCTTTTCCTAAGCCTGAGACTGAAACTGTGTCCAAAACCCCTTTAAAATTATGTGGACTCTTTTAGGTAAGTGGGGTGTTCTACAGGTTTTAACCAACTCTAATACTGTCAAGTGCACACGAGAATGCACTGGGCAGAGCATCCAAGCGAGCATGGTGCCATCTAGCAGATCTCTTCAAACACACTAGCAAATCAAAGAGAAACCACAGAAAATGCAAAAGAATGCATTGAAACATCAGCTACACATCATGGCCTTCCCCCTTTTCACTCTCATCTGGTCCACAGATTTGGGTCACAAAAATGTTTGGTAAATGTCATATAACCTTTATCTGAACCTGCTAACACATCAACCTTTTACTGCATCTACTTCTCAAATATAATTAATAAATTTAATATTTTTAAGTTCAATGATTTGCAAACATTTATAATTCAAATGCTTCAGACAACCTCTTTTTTGTAAAAGTTTTGTATTACTAACGCAGAAGATAGATCTGTCTTCAGTATATCGTTCTGGTTTAATAGGAGGAATTTGCTCTAAAGAATCCAGGTTATAGAAAGTTTTTCATAACTACACATAGTTTCTATGCATTACAATGTCAGATTACACCACATGGGTTTTTTTATTTCTATTTGCACAAAATTTTTGCATGGAAAGTGCACACTGTATGCGTACAATTTTTTACACATTTTCCTCTGAATAACTGCATTTTTCAAGGCTTGCCAAATTAGCAAATATCATTCCATCGCACACTGAAGTTGGTGAAAACCTGTTTTCCAAAATGCAGGCTGCATTTACATTGTTCAGTTCTGACACACATTCTGTGATATGTTAAAATGATAAAAATAAGCCAATAACAACTGCATTCAAGAAGACTCTACTATGCTTAGCTGATACCAAAGAACCAGATACAAGCTGATACCAAAGAACTAGTACCAAAGACCAATTTACAGATCATTTTAAGATTTTTAAAATGAAGCGAATGTTAGTTAGTTGTTGTGCTGTCTGCTTCATGAAATTCAGTTTGAAATATAATGCCTATTAAGGCTGTATTTCAGAAATATTTTCCCACAATTTCCGAATGATGAAAGAAGTGGTCACATTAAGAAGTATTCTTCCCTAGCACTTAATGCACTGCGTGTTATGGCATGACCTCTGCTTTCACTGTTCACTCTTTATTCTGCAAATAGTAGATAATTACACATTATATAAAACTATAATCATTGTTAATTTGTCATGTACAAAGAGCTACCTGGAAAACAGAGCTATCTGTGAAATGCTTTTGCTATTATGCAACTTCCTTTTAAAAATACTATCTCTACAATCACCAACATATAGAAACTTTCATTTTTTTTATCTGAAAATATGCAAACCCTCAGAGTTTGTTTCCAAGTCTGGTGGAGGAGAAACTCCTTTCCTAACCCGTGTTTCGTAAATGCACCATAAATGTGCTTTGTTTACTGTCTGTATACCTCCCCTATCATTTAATGCAGTGATTCCACATATGTGAGTCCATATGTGGACTCCTGTGGGTCCATGACTCACAAGAATGGGCAAAACCACAGAAAACCATGATCTTAGGTAGCTATTCAGACCTACTGTCCCTGGGCAGAGGGTATCACAAGGTTTAGGAAAGGTAAAAGCATGGTGAGCTGTGACACCTTTAGCCCCATTTTTGCTTTGCCATGCACAAGTCATCAGAGCTGTGGGTTACGTCAGGGATGGCCCAAGGAGGTTTCACCTAATTTAACTATTACGAGTAGACGTAGCAGGAATGGGAAAGCCGGGGAGTGAAGCATGCTGCTACATCTAGCAACCAAAGAATATTCTTGCTTTCAGCTCACAAGTTCTGGCTCAGTGAGTGCCTCAAGAAACTTATTTTCAAGCTTACACTGGAAGGATGCTAGAGGCAAAGAGCTCCAAGTCTTGCAAATTACAATAGTGAAATACCCCCTTACAAGTTTTAACGAGTGATGGAAAAGTTAGAAAGTAAGGACATGATTTTTCAGGTATTTGAAGGCCTGATTTGTGTTAACAAGAGCATAGAACAGAAAAGTTTTTCTTTTAATCAGATTCTGAACCAATACTTGCACGATCCCAGCGAAATGGCACTGGGCTACAGTTCAGTAAACAGAAAATACTAAAATGCTGATAAGTAGTACCTCCAAGTGCCTATTAAAAGTCACATAGCATCAATGCCGTTACACATTACAGACATTTTATATGGTTGTACTGGCTGGAATAATGGTGGTCTTGCTTTGCTTTCCAAAAGTGAAAGGCATCATGCCAGTGCGTTTTTAGAAACTTTTTAAAATAACGACCATTGGTTCAAACAACATCTGAAGGAACAATGTCATTTGCCTGCATTTCCATGTATTTGCGGTTTATATTCAGCTCTCAAAATGTGGTACCAAACTACCAAACCCACAACAGCTGTTTTCAGAAACTAGCATTTCTTATCATTTGGTATCAAGCATTAGAGCCCATTAGAGTATGGAAGAAATACCACAAATGAACCACGTTCTTAGAGTCCTGGGAGATTTGTTTCCATTTCTAATCAAACTGGTTACCAAACTTAATTCAATCAGCCTTTATTTTTCCTGTATGTTGGCAGGAAAAGGATTTTTTTTTTCCTCCCAGAAGCAATTACCGTAAATATAAATGGCTAAGCACTCAAGCAGTATATTAACAATTCTAAATCCTTTTCTTCTGCTCTTGATCATAAAACCCTTTCCTTCCAAATGACAGTAATGCCCTTCCTTATAGCATAAAAGTATAAAGACAGACCATCTGGGATAGCACGCCTGCCTTTTTCATACCTAAACAGATTCAAGGTGACCTCTTCCAATGTTTCAGACTCCCTTATCTCTTTAGAAATAACTGGAGACTTCTGACAGCTTATCTTATGCTGGCGATCTTTTGAAGTGCATCAGACATATTAGACATGATGGAAGAAGAGGAAGGAGGGGAAATGAAAAGAATTGATACAGTGTTAACTGCCTGCACTGATTTCAAGCTCACTTGAAAGAAATTTGTCCAGTTAGAGCATAGTGACATATTACAATCAACGAGGGAACCAAATATGTAAATAATACTGACTTCCCCTGTTAAAAGCAGCGTACTACAGTTTTAAATGTTAATCATGTGATGACATGACATGCTTAAGTGTTGAAAAGACAGCACCCCATGATAATGGAAGTGACACACTGCAAGAAGAACATATTTACAGTGGGGAAAACCATTAGGTATGTATAATGGGCTTTCCAGATAAAACAGCATAGACAATTGGAGTTGTATAAATGCATATATACACACTTAGAAAGAATGGGATAGAAAAATAAAGGGATATAAGTCAAATTTACAAGAGCTCTGAAGCTGGTTTCTAGTTCTTGATTTGAAAACGAGCTATATTGAATGTATAACTGTGAACAGAGCCAGTACCACAACATATCTCTTCAGTTCTGGTGACAAACTTACACACGGTTTAGTATTTTTACACTACCTTGATCACCAGTTTGCTGCAAGCACAGCAGATTGATGAATCACATTTAGGACCAATAAGCAGTATTGATTACCTAAGAGGGAATAGGTATATCTAAGATACTTAAACAACTTCTACAGGAAAACTCTTTTTCCTGTACTTCAGATACGCCAACCTAAAGCACTGGAAGTGTCAGCCATCCCTGGCAGAGAAAAGGAGGCAGGTTACTAAGAGGTAGTTGCTTTCAGTTTGCAGCGCCTCTGCATGGAACCTTTTCCATTGCACCATGTTGTGTTTAGAAAGGTATGCTTGCCTTACTTTTCCTTTTCTTGTTACCGTTTTCAAGGGTAGCCCCAGAGGAATATCACACACAACTGCCCATGCACCATGCAAGGCGCCAGGAAAGGCCTTTTTACAGGAAATCCCCCGATTTTTCTCATATAATGGTGTGCTTTTCAAAATAAAGCAAGGTCATTCCTTCATAATCCACATTAAAAGAATACTGACATGATAATGCAAAACCACACAGGCAAAGAACTACAAAGACCATATAGGAATGGACAAGCATTATTCCTCCTGGGACATCACCTGGTGTTGAGTAAGTATCAGACAGGCAGATCTCTGCATTCCTTCCCTTTCATAAATTCATAGCACAATCCTCACATCCCTCCAGTGAAGCTTTTAGTTTAAAGAATAGTCTTCTGGAGTTTTCAAACCCAGTGAAAATACTGAATATAAGTATGTGAAACAGGCTAAAAGAACATGTCAGGACCATGTCATCTGCAATAAAAAAAAAATTAAAAAAAAGTCAGTAACAACAGTATGATGTTAAGAATTACAACTTTTACTTCAATTATTTGGTTTCATTATATTTTACAAAAACACCCTACCTTGTAAGAACTTTTTGCTTATCTATTAACACCTGGCTACATTGTTTTCCTTTCATTACATTACATGAAAAAAGGGTATGATGTTTATCTCAATTTAACAAACAGTCTCCTTTACTGTAGCACAAAGTGTTAGGAAGTTACCAAATTCCTAAATGCTGAAGAAAATATCTTTAATTTGCTGATCTGGCTGAAACTTACGTTTCCTTCTTGTTTCTTCAAGTTAGTTTCTGTAACATTTCTTTATTCCAGATTTTTATTCTGTTTTATCAACATAAAGGTAATTCTTCACATTTTAATAGAACATTTTGTATTGATGTGATTAAAAAAAATATTTAATTAGACCTTTCAACAATGTTAAGTTGTTAGGCAACAATTTACAGTCAGAATGGATTACAAAGGAAGCTCCTACATCACAAAGATCCCAGTGCTTTTGAATGGTTTCTCCGCAGCTTCGGCTGCACACATAAAGGGTGACATCACCAATCTGCATTATTGTGCTGTACATTCATCAAAGTACATTCATCAAAGTACTGATTAGAATCTAAAAGTTCTCAAATAGCAGTAGGATTTAGTAATCAGATACATAACAGCGAACAAAAGGAAGTATCTGTGCTTTCAAAGGGAGTTTGTGACCTTCTTGTGCAGGTTCTGGAATAACTTTCTCCACTGATTTTAAATTGTACCTGAATGGCAATATTAACAAAGCAGCTAGCAGTATATTACAGGTGGGGGAAGGTTCTTCAGTCAAGTATCTACTGTGTAATTACATTTTAATATATTACCTTGTATTTAGGAACATAAGACAGAAGAAAGACATGAGCAGCTTAGCATGGTGAGACTGTCAGACTTTTAATTTGTTGTGGCTAACATTTCTAGCAGTGATTTTCTGGTTTCATATAGACATGCTGCTGTGTGGAGATTGCTGCTGTCTTTTAATTATTTTGAGGCTGTGAAAGCTTTTCATTGGGCAGTAGCGAGGTCCACAACATGCATGTATTGGATACTATGTGAAAATAATGATAGCTAAGGTACATCTGCAGTAGGTATGAACCCTATCTGTCAAAGGCCATTTAAAAAGTTGCAAGCTACATCATGAAATAAAACAAGCCAAGCATTTCATTTGCATTTCCATAAAAAAGAAACCTATTTCAATAGTGTATTTGTCTCCCTTTAGACTGATTCTTCTACCTGCATAAAATGTCAATAAATCATTCCATGCTTCATTATTCAAGCACAAAGCATATTCAAAAGAAAGTTTACAGTTTCAAGTCAAGACATCTTTGTCAATGACCTCAAGGCTCTCGCAGATCCCAGGTGGAGCAGTTCAGTTCTCACTTTCAGCCTCCCAGGCAGTAGCTGTTACTTCCAGTGTATTATTAAGTTATTGCTTTGCTTACAAAATGCAGATACATTTAGGTGATAGGCTGGGGTCTTTACTCCCATCAAGCAAAGCCTGTTTCTTTTTTGAAGCTTTCGATAGCATATTTGGTTGCAGATACTCAGTCACCATCTCCTGCATCAAGATCCGAGTGCAGCAACAGCAGTCTGCAAGAGTCTCTGTTCTTCTCATTCCATGTGGGGGCCTGCTGGGACCCCACTCAGCAGCATGGAGCCGCTTTAGACTGTTCAAAAATGTGCTCAGTTGCAACATCCTCCCAAGGGCTCTTTTGGCAGCTGGGACTTGCCAGAGTTCACAAATGGTTTAAGTATCCCTCCCACCTCACTTCTGCTATGTCCCTGGTGTGCTCCCTCTCTGAAAGACAGAACAAGATGGTGCTGTGGGGGCCAGGCTGCTGTGGCACCAAGGAATGCCCTCATGCACCAGTGGTGTGGAGGCAATGGATGAAAGCCAGCAATCTGGCTCAGGTACTGCTTATTTTAGATAGCAATTCTCCCCACACACCCCACTTTCACTAAATGAACATTATCATGTGTTAGATAACATTAAGCTATCAATGAGAAGGAACAGAGGGAAGCAGTTCCTTCAACTGACTGGTTTTAAAAATTCTATTTCAGCTTCCCTCAGAATGCATTAAATGTCAGTTCGTGCAGCCCAGGGGATGAAAAGTTCCTGCATATTCCAGGAATACAGTTACTTGTCTGCACATACATGCATTTTGGAAACACAGCTGGTTTCATCTATTTCCAAAGACTGAGTTCACACTGTATTATACCAGATCATTTCAGTATGTCAGAGAGAACAAGAACTCAGGATCTAGAAGAAAGGTCCTGTCATGGGTTCAGCAGTAGCAGTCATTTTTTCTCCTTCTTAGTGGCTGGTGCAGCACTGTGTTTCTAACTTTCA
>WYDI02027948.1:0-16248 GCA_009867235.2 Psittacus erithacus
GAAGTTGTGAATGCTCCATCCCTGGCGGTGTTCAAGGCCAGGTTGGACAGAGCCTTGGGTGACATGGTTTAGTGTGATGTATCCCTGCTCATGGCAGGGGGGTTGGAACTGGATGATCTTAAGGTCCTTTCCAACCCTAACTGTTCTATGATTCTATAATACATGGGCAAGGAGCAGTATCTTCACTGCCAATATCCATTTGGAAGGATACTTTAAGGCAGTTGTATCCCAAGCTTGCAGAGGCCCTGGCAAGGGATTTCTAGGCTCACAGTGTACTGTTTCTGAAGAGGTAGCAGCTCTGGATATTAAACAGCCTTGGAGGTAACAGGAGCAGCTGCACAATGTTTTTGCAGACCAAAGGTGCAGCTCTGGCAGCACTAAATCTGAAAAGTCAACAAGCAGATTAAACAGTACGGTTTAGCTCTTAAAGCCGAGCTACCCAGCCCGAGGCTTGCCACTGAAATCAGTTCCGAGAGGCAATAACTGAAAGGCAATCTGACATTTCTACATCTCACAAGGCGTGGAAGTCTCTGCTGAACACAGGCTGGGTGATGGGGTGTGCATGTTGGGGTGTAGGTGTCCATCCTCTGATGAACTGCTTAACCTTTCTTGTATTCATCTGTGGATCATCTTGTTCAGTATTACCACAGTAAATACCAAGTACTACGACTTGTTTGAATCAAAATCTAGAATGAGCTTATTAATTATTGCATCTACTTCACTTTGCCCTTTTGTCTGTGTGGAGAAGGGTGAATGTGTCTGGACTGGAGTTTTGATCCCTATTTGTTTATCATGCAATGAGTTTTCCCATCCTACAGGTAACCAGCTTTTACATCCCTTCCTTGCAGAAATGATGCTCTGAAACCTCTCTCCTCCATCATCTTCTACCAGTTTTGGAGTCTGGCCTTGGTCAGCACCAGCTAAGGTTTGGTTCAGCCTCTGAGTATTGAAATACTGTCACCGAGGTTTGGGGTTTCCTATGGGAAGTCCCAGCCTTACTGTGCAGACTGAGTTAGCAAAGTGGATTCCACCACTTCTTGCCCACAGTGCTTTTGGATGCTGCATAGCCCAACCCTCTGCAGTGGTGGGTACGGAGGTGGATGGATTTGTAGTTGAGAAAGCACAGCTATGAACTGGACAGGAAGAGCTGGAATCAGCCCCCAGTGGCTAATTGAGCTGCTGGCTGCCAGCTGGACAGGAGATCAATGCAGAGATCTACCACAGCAATTTTAGGAAGAAAGGAGACATGTGTTGCACGCGCAGACACGGTTGGAAATGTCACTGCAAACCCATTGCTCAGGATAAGGGCAGTGCAAAGCGAGTGCTCTCCCTTTTCAGGTACCCAGCATAGAACAGATTATGCTCAAAGTGCCAACTTTTATTTCTCAGAAACAATTTTCCTTCTTTTTTCTTCCCTGGACCTAAATGCATCCGTTCCCCTTTGTTACTCAGAAAAAACCTGAGCAAACAAACTCTCACTTATTCCCACTGTTCAGCTCTTGATAAAACTATAGCTTCAAAAACTCTACATATTAATAGTGTGAATCACTTAAGTGAGGTACATTATGTTTTCAATTTCCATGATGCTTTTAGCGCAGGCAACTTATCAGGGGCTGCCGTTTAATCTGTTGTAGCAATCTTGAGCATTAAAGCCAGCTTATTTCACAAAGGGATGTATTCCTTTCAGCGGGGAGGTTAATATCACCCGTGATTATATTTGACATTTGGGCCCGGTGTATTATTTTTCATACCGTGTCTCAGTGTAACCACGCACTCTTTGCAGGAGCAGTGTTTGAAGTGGGTACATTTCAAATATCTGCACACATCCAGAAGTGTCATCCTCGCAGCCTCAGCGCTGTAAATAAGAAAAGACAATTTAATGAACCAAATGGGGAGGGTGAATTCAGGAAATGAGATTTTCTGTAGTGGGTAAGCAAGCAGAGGATAAATCTCGTCGTCGTGTTTGCCTGCTGAAGAAGCTGAAGAAGGGGACTGGGTGCTGTGCTCCATGGAGGAGCAGGTGATCTTAAGGTCCTTTCCAGCCTTAACTATTCCATGATCTCCAGAGCATCAGCACTCAAAAGCATCCTTGAACAAATGCTACTGAGATGCAGCTCCCACTCAGCCAGGCCTCCCAGCTTCCTGCAGAGGCTCCTTTCATCGCACAACCCACAGCATGGCTTAGAGCTCTGCTTTCACCAAGAAACAGGGATGTATTTGAAAAGACGGGTCCAGAAATGTCTCAGACTGAACAGTGCTTCATGTCCTTCAAAGCCAATGGGCTCTGGGGGGCTGTTGGTGCAGATTTGTTTGCGTATGAGCCTAAAAGGACTCTTCAGAGCTGAAGCTCGGTGCTGGCCTGGTGAAGATCCTAATTCTCAGTGAGGGTAAGTGGTTTTTGTTTAGCAGTCAAGGGAGCCTGTGTCATGGACATCAGTGACTCATCTCTACATGAGTTGAGACTCATTCTCTACATGAATACATCTGCCAGCATCAGATAGCAATCTGTTCCAGCTCACTTGCTGCCTTTAGTCTTTGGTAAGGACAAGCTATTGAAGGTGAAGCTCTAGATGCTGTTCTTGGACACAAATTACTTGAGAAACAAGATCTTGACAATACCTGGAGCAATACCAAGGCTTTCCTACTTGCAGTGTTAGCTCCTTGGCTCTGTTGCTGTCATCAGCTGTTTGCAATTCACAGTAGCCAGCTGGGCCTTGATGTAGCCTTTGGATGTTTGTGGGTTTTTAGCTCACTGTCCTATTTCAGGCTTTATTTGTTTAGCCTTAGAGCCTTAGTTATGTCTTAATGAGCTACCAAAACAGAACACTGGACTAAAAAGGAAGAATAGGACATGAGGAGACCGCAGTTCAGGAGAGGGAAAGAGTAAGTGGAGTTAAATTACCAGCAATTGCTGAGGCATGACAATGCATTAGTGGATTTCATGGAGGATTCAAACAACTCATCTTGAAAAAACCCTCTTCCCAAACCTCTGCATCATCAAATGTCATTTCCACAGTCCCTTCCTTTGATTTATTTTCAAAGGTAGCTGGTAATGTTCCCATAATCTCTTTGTCTTTTATCTGTTCCTAACACCGAGACTATAGTGGAGGAAAGACCCCAAATGATGACGGCAGCAACTCTACCTTTCATTTCATGCAGTGCAGGGGTCTGTATGGGATCACAATATCAAACCTAAGCAGCCAATAGCATCAAGAATGCCCAACTTCTAGGCTGTCTGAGCACTGCCTGGTCAAAGACACCAACACACAGGATCACAGCCAAAGGCTCTTTGCTACCTAGCATAGCCCAGTGTTCCTTAGGGAGGTTGTCGGATAAGAGAGGGGCTGCTGCAAGTGGGAATGTACAGAAATGTAGAGCTTCATCAGAATGAAGCCACCAGGACTAATTGCCAAACTCCCTGAACTCAACAGGGCCAGGATTTCAGTCTGAAATTCTCCTGTTGCTCTTAGATACACATTAATAGAGTCATAGAAAACAGGGCAGGGGGAGGGCATCAGGACATTGCAGAAATCCACCCTCCATCTACCTGTATCATCCGATCTATCATCTCCTATCCTGTTTTCACAAATCACATGAAGTTGGAGACTTCACTGTTCACCACACAACTGGCTCCATTGCCTCAATGTCCTTACTACTAGGGAGGTTTCTCCATTACCTAGCTCCTACCTCGTATGAGTTAAGGGAGATCCAGAGGTGATCCCTCCTCCTTGTCCCCCAAACACATATGCTTTCCAAGTGGAACTGGTTCCAATGGGGATTGGTGTATTCGTATTGCAGTGGGTTTTATGGCTGCAATTTTGTTTAACGTTGCCCCTGAAGAGCTCTGTAGCATTTTGCAGAGCTCCAAGTACCGGAGCTCCTCTAATCTTTCCCCTAAGTGTTCCTGTTGCTGTCAGGAAATAACATTAGAAGAGTGTGGTTCTGACTTCCACTCTTTCATTTGGAGCCTGTGATTCATGTTTTATAGCATCCTGCTCCCATTACCACCCGCTCTGCTTCCATGGGGTCCGTTCTGCAGCATCCCATCCAGCAGGAGGACTAATGAGTTTTTATGTCCCATGGGTTTGGATCCTTTATCCCGTACCTGTCCTCTTTTATTTCAGTAACCTTGATCCTGCTTCTTGCCCTGTGGCCATCCTGCCTGGACAAGGCAGGGCAGTGGGAGGGCAGCTCTCCAGCTGCATGGATGCAGACTGGTCCTCCAGCATGTGCCACCTGGCCAATAGCACCTTGCCAACAGAAGATGTCATGGATGAAGCTTTCTGGATTGTTTAATTTGCTTTACTCAAGCCAAACTTTTCACAAACCTCACATTTGAGACCCTTCCTTCTTGTATTCTACCCGTCCTTCTGCCCATAACCAAACGATTTTGAACACTGATAGTGAACTGAACATGACAAGCAGCCAGATCAACCAGCACAGATGCAGAAACCTCATCTCCTTTGGAAACCAGGATAAAAACCAAGTTGCAGGGATTTTGAAAGTGCAGGGAGGGGATTCAGCAGCAAATGGTGCTGCAGATTCCTACCAGGGGGTGCTTGTGAATGCCATTTGATTAGAGCTTGTCTGCATTGTGGGGGGAAACAGTTTGGCTTCTTAGTGAAATTGCCTTTTCTATCAACTTGCAACTATTTTGTGAGGCACATGATTATTTGTCAAAGAAAGAAAACGTTTCTCTAATAACGCAACATCTGACTGTGATGTGATGGAGTGAAATGTCATCCCAAATGGACTTCTTAGAAGGAAATGGGTTATTTACAGACATACTTGACAAAAAGAGGTCAGAGCAATTGTCTGAATTGAAAAGAAGCTCCTTAATTTTTCCTCTCCCTTCCTTCTGTCAGTGCAAACAGCTGCTTTTGGGCTGTGCTCAGTGTGGGCCTCTCTGCAGACCAGCAGTGCTGCTGCACCAGTGACAGGCGGCACGCACGAGAGCTGCCATCGCTCTCCTCCTTAAGGATGGTCCTCAGATAGGGATGAGCCCTCCAGCCTGAAAGGCAAAGATGGGACTTTCCCGGGAGGTGGCAAAGCCATCAGCTGGATGAGGCTTTATTTCATTTATTTGGTTAGAGGAGGAGGCAGGGAATTAGGGACATCCGAGTCCCCAGTGCTGGTCTGCCATGGGTTTCTGTGCTGGAGCTGTGGTTTCCATATAGGAGATCCATTGCAGAATCCCCACTCAGCTCCAAGCAGTCTCACTGGCAAACCCTGCCATGCTCCATCTCTCCTGCTGCAAGGGTGAGATGAGTTCCCCTCTCTGGTCTCAGAACAAATGGTCTCAAACCAGATCATTATTTTCCTAAGGACTTTGGTGAGCTTTGCAATAGTCAGGGGCTGAGTTACTGAGAGGCTGAGCTCTGCTTGACTGAGCCTTCCATATTCTGGGAAACGAGATAAAAGCTGGCACCAGGCTTTGCATTGCTAATTCGCACACAGTAAATGAGCTGGCATCCTGCGCAACAGGCATTGATGACGTGCTAATTCTGCCTGGTTTTGCACAGCAGTAAGTATGAGAGGAGGGATAACTGGGATCAATGTTAATGAACATCTCCTGCATGAAATCTGTCTAGTCATGGTGATGAAGGGGAGCATCACCTCACATTTGCTTCTGAATAATGCGCCCCAACCTCATTCCCAGGTCAAGAAGCGGCAGGATACTTTTCCCATGGACATGTGCAATGGGAATGGACACGTGCAATGGGAATGGACACTTCCAGGCTGTGTCATGGACCCAGGTCATCCTAAGCTGGCCCCAAAACCATCCCAGAATCCTGCTTGTTCCAACTTCTACCAAACTAATCTGTGCCTGCTGGGGCTGAGAACCGTTCAGCATCATGCCCACAAGTCTTCTGGCAGCACAAATGAAGCCAAAAAGTCCAGTTAAAACATGCTGGAGCAGAATGGTCCTGACAATTCTATTAATGCAGGGATTGAGAAATAAAAACCCAGCAGAAGATGTTGCATCCATTTGTACAGATGGCATTTACTGTGTAGAAAAATAGTGTAATGATGGCACTTTCCTTGAGCCCCTTTAATTGCCCAAGGGGAGCTAAGGGTGTGTGACTGTGCTTAAACCTTCAACCTGGTTTTTACTTTCAGCTGTTCAAGCCCAGCACCACTTTAAACAGGGTTTTGTACGAATAGTGAGAACAACAATAAGTCTTTCATCGTGAAGTACAGGAACATTATTCTTCTCTCAGGCTTCTTTGTAAGTCATTGTATATTATGGCTGCAAAAGCAAACACTAGTCCACCTGTGCACCCGCTAAATCACATTAAGCTCCTATAAAGCACAAAGCTTTCCCCATGGACATGAAGTTGTGGCTGAGAAGCCCAAGGACACTGGGAACTGATCAAAAAGAGTGAAGGACTTTACTTCTTGTTTTTGAAAGCTTTAATTTCTTGAAATCCACCAAATCAAAGCTCTGTTGCTGCTCGGAGCCATCTGCTTCCTATTGCTGGTAATGAAGGCCAGGCTATTTAGCTCCAGCCTCCAATTTTGCTCTTCATGATTTGCTGCCTAATCAGACCTGCTTCACTGGGGAAAATAACTGTTTCCATGTGCAAGCCTGGCCACAGCGTGCTTTGCTCCAACTGCTTGGCTGCTGCTTGTGTATGATGCATCCGTGTGCCAGATGCGAACAGCTGTGAAACTCACGCTGCAGAAATGCAAGTGCTTTGCTTTTGGTTATTCCCTGCCTTTATCCTGACCACTTGGGTGGTTGGTTATGTGCTGTGGGAGATGTTCTGTGTGTTGGGTCCTTGGGGTTATGAGGATGCTGGGTTGAGTGATTCTGTGGATGCTGTGGGGTGAGGTGAGCTTGGGGTTGCTTGGGGTAAGAAAGGCAAAGCCCAAACTGTGTTTTTGCTATGGGGAGAGAAGCACGAGCAAGCCACAGGTCTTTCTGTACAGTCATATGGCTGTGCAGCCCCATCTGAGGATTTGCTGGGGTCTGGTAAGAGGATAAGGCAGGGGGAGAATAGGAGATGGAGGTTCCCAAGGGAGTGATAACTTGGAAATGACTTGACTGTGCTCAAAAGCTTAAGTAGCTTCTTCAGTCTTGAGGGGCTGGTCCCCAGGCTCCTGCCTCTATGGCCTTTTCCTCTGAAGGGCTGGATGGTTCCCCATCCTCTCAGTGCTGACCCCAAGATCTGGGTGCCTTTCAGTCCCCTTTCAGTCTCCTTCTTCTCCGCCCACTGTAAATCATCAAATACTGATGCAGAACATTAGGATTATAGATTTCTCCAAGAGAACACTATTTTATAGGCATAATCATCACCATTTACAGTCATGCTGCCACAAGATCAATAATTACCAGGAAGCAAAATTAGTGACAGTCTGATGCACTCGGGTTTTATTCAGCAAAAGGCAAGTGAAGATGTTTGGTTTAGGTGGTTGTTGGAGGGGAGGGTTGGTTGTTTGCTTGTTTTTAAGATCTCATCCATCTGGGCAGGGAGCAGAGGAGCTTATCTGGATCTCTGTGTTTCTCTCCCCTCACGTGGGTACCTTGTAATGACTAGAGATGAGCAGCTTCTGCAGGAGGATTTTGCAGCTGTATTCAATCAGTGCTAGTAATTATTACAGTATCTATAACTTCTATTTAAGTGGAAATCTAAACCAGCTGGTGCTAGAACTCTGGCTATGTACTCTCTTCACCTCTGAAGCCCTGTACAGTCCCTAAGGCAATGAGGACAAGTGTGTCCCAAGATCTGTTGGGGTAGTGGTGTTGCCTGGGAGGGATATGAATACTTGAGGCTCGTGTAGCAGCTACCAAACCTGCCGTTTGGTCCTTTTTCACATGAGGCTTTCATATGGAGGCAGCTCAAAGTGGAATCTGTGAGACTGGGGCTCTTTTTGAGGCACATTGGGCTGGTTGGGTGCTGGCTGTCTGCCTGCTTTAGTTTCCCCTTGGGGAGAAAAGGTGCTACTTAAAACCTAGTCCACATGAAGTTGGGGGTGAGATAAATCAGTCTCATTGTTGTGGTTCAGGGAGCTTATTTGTCAGTGATACCAGCTTTGTTTTATGCAAGGGAATATCTGTTGTCTGTATCAGACACATTCAAGCGGCAGAGCCCTTGGAGACATCACACCCAGCAAGAAGGGCAGATGTCATTGTTTCTTCCTCTTGCGTTATTCTTAATCCCATCAAGAGCTAGAAAGGGATAGGAGCAGATACAACTTAATCTGTATGCAGGGAATAGGCTTTATTAGCACAAGCTGGCGATGGTACCTCCTCACATGTCAATGTTTGACTGGAGGTGATGTGAGGGTGGCATCGATTGCGCTTTGGCTTTGATGCATTGTCACTTCAAAGCACGAAACTCCCCCAATAGCTCAGGCTCAGCACAGATGCTGGCAGGTGATTATAAATCCATGCAGAGACAGGAAAAACCCAGTCTTTGGGGAGAACTTCAAAGCTGAAGCTGAGACTATTGCAAATGTTATCAAGTATTTCAGTCTGTCAAACAGGAGCTCTGATGCTTTTGGATGAGGATAAGGAAGATGTGGGCTAACTTTGTGAGACGCTGGTGCTTCTTGTGGGTTATGGGTTCTCTTTTAATCTTGATATAGCTGCACTTTCAATAAAATAAATCCAAGACACCTGACAAAAGCAAGCGATTCTCCGTGCACTCGGTTTGAATGCAACTCCCAAATGATGGAGGATTTCTCCTTCAGCTGATGGTCTGCTGCTTTGTCTCCCTCTCTGCTAGGAGCTGGTGTTGAATTGACACAGTGGATTTGCTGGTGGCAGGTTCCAGCTGCTGCTTCTTTAATACCTTTCTCTGTTAAATTCAAAATCCTAGGGGGTCGTCGCAAGGGGAAACAGGCTCTGGTGCCCCTCCATGACACCAGATTTCTTCCTCTTCCCTGTGCATGCTGAAGAGCATCACTGCACTCATCAGCCTTAGAGAGGAACCTGGACCTTCTTGATCAATGCCTCTCCAGGAGAGCTTCTCCCTTTCTTACCATGCAATCATAGAATGGGTTGGGTTGAAAGATCTTAAAGATCATCAAAACACATTCCAAGTGGCCTATTTCTTGCTGTGATGCACACTTGTTAATATTGCTTTGTTTTATCTGCCTCTGTCCTCCTGTCTAAGTTTAGTCCTAGGAGTCACACCACAGATTTTTGACAGGCAAATACTTATTGCCTATTAGCCAGTGTAGGAGCCTGCCCTGAGCATCCCAAGGACCAACACGTCTGCTTCTGCTCCAGCTTCATTAGTGCTGTCAGTGTAAATAGATGAGCAGCTTTGACTTTGCTGGGAAAGGCTTTAAGCAGGGTGTGTGACCACAGCCAACAGCTCCACTAATTAAAGTGTGGTGATGGACCAACTACTAACGGAGTGTCAAGTGAAATGCTTCTGTAGCAGGGCTTTTCCTTCTCCTTTTCTTTTCCTGGGCTTCTTGAACCTCCCCATTGTAAGCTAATGTGTTACTTGCTTAAAAACCTGTCAAAATGAAGAAGAAGGAATAATAACGATGATGTTCAGCTGCGTGATTTTTCCCTCTAAACCGAAATGTTGTTTTCAAATGATTTCAACCATCAGAGCTTATTTAGCAGAGGTTTAAATTCAAAGCAAGTTTAAGAAAAGATAAATAACCACTTAGATTGTTTGAATTTCAGTTGTCTTGGTGGGAGTTAGTGTGAATGAAATAGAACAATACATTTGGGAATGAGTGGTGTTAGAGGGAAGAAAAGTGGAATTGGAGCCTAAAAATCCACATATACTTATGTAGCCATCATATTTTGTTCGGCAGGAATCTTATGTAAGACACTTAAAGAGCTCAAGACAATACAGAAATGATGCCTTTGAGGGCAGTTTGCTTCATGAGAGCTTTAGTTTGATCTCTGCATTAGCTTGCAAACCTTGTATATTTAGGCATCTAAAAGTGGCAAACAAGGGCCATTGCACAGGAGTGAATGAAAAAGCTGGTTGGGGGTTTTGATTTGCAATAGTTGCTGGATCTCTTTTCAGTTAGAATAAAGCGTTTCTCCCAGCAGTGAGCCCTGCACTTTTCCTGGGTTTCCAAAATGAGTTCATGAGCCTTCAATAAGGGAAACCATGTGAATCACTGAAATCTCCTGTTTGCTGATGAGTCTCCGTTGTGAAGCGCAGTCACAGGCTGAGATGCTCAAACTCTGAAACAACATTTTCCCCTGATGGCTGCTTGCAAATGGAGAAATAACAGGACTCAGCTTTATTGCTTTCCCTGCCTGCTGCTTGTTGGGGTGGGAACAAGGTCCTCAGGAAGAGCCTCTGTTTTGGAACCAACAGGTTTAAGATCTGCAACAGGTTGGTTGATGCTGGTGTGTGCAGTGACGTTTCCCTGGCCCTGGAAGGGAAATTGGCCACATGAGTGGCAGCAATGCTGGTTCAGCTGGTTCAGTATCACAAGGTTTCTCCTGAAAGCCCCTGGAGGAGGTTTTCCAACCGGAGTAGTTCCCATCTCACCTTAACCAAAGCTTTTCTTTTTATACAGGTTTATATTGCCTACTGTCTGTGCAATCCATGGGGGATCCATTCCCCAGGCACCCTTGGGTGGGATCCTGGGAGCAGTACCAAAACCCAGCCATGGTCCTCTCTGCATCTGCGCAGCAAAGGTGCTCACAGCTCAGGTGTAATGGCTGTGTATGTTCAGATGTTAATACAGGAGTTCGGGCAATTTTCCCAGTGTAAGTAAAGTGTGTACACGCACTGGTGTTTAAATGAGTGTGCTAACAAGGGTAGGAAGAATGCAGATGTGCATGGGGGAATATTAACACATCATGTACTCATGCTGCAGAGGAACCCCAGCGAGCATCTCCCTCCACTTTGAAATGAAAGCCCTTGTAAAGGGGTAACAGAGTGGAGATTCACTGAAGTTTGCTGTGTTCTGTTACAAGAATGCTCAGCAGAAGGATGGGACTGAGCCTCCTCTTCCTCAGCCTGCCATGAGCATAGAAACCTGCCCTGAGAGAGCTGGGGAAAGAAATAAACCTTAATTACAGGTAATTAATGAATTAACTCTCCTCCTCCCCTGCCTGGGAGGGAGTGGAGCTGCTTCTGGGTTGAGGTGATGGTGAAGCTGGTTAGTTCATAGGGAATTCAGCCAGGGCTCATTTAAACAAATACAAGTCAGGATCTGAAGGGACAAGTAGTTGTTATTATTGCTTTTTCTGCCTTGAAGTGCTGCCTTTAAGCCGCCAGGAAGGTCTCTAAAAGCTTCGATGGAGTAATAGGGAAAGCAAAGCCTCTTTTCCTCTGAGCAGCGGCAGGGAGTGGTTGTGCAATCAGGTAATGCTTTAAAGGGTTACTCTCTGTTGAAAGTCAACATTCTGTGCCCTTTTGTGCTAGGGAAGAAGCACTTTATGGGCTGCAGTTACAGACAAAGCCCTTTGTTGCATCTGGAGTTGGGAATATTTACCTCTTCTCTCTTGTTTTGCCTCCTGCAAATGGAAAAAGGAAACTAAATAAGGACCAGCCATCCTGGGGGTGGAAAGTGAATCTCTGCTTTTCCTTAAGGTTTCTCTGGAGTTAATGGTGTGATTGCTTAATCCAGGCACTTTAGGAAGGAGAGGAATTTGGGTCTATGCAGCCTGTTTGCATGACACTCGTCACTAACACTTGTTAGAGGACACTGTTTGTAAGAGGCCTTGGCTCTGGTTCTGTGGGTGCTGGCCGCTGTTTGACACCTTCCCAGGGGACTGCCCAGATGCAGAGATCCCTGAGAAAATAGAGGTCTCCATCTGAGAGGAGCTTGATTTCTTATCAGACAAGAAATGGTCTTGGGAGCTGCAAATGCAATGGTGCCTCTTCGAATTTTGAGTCAAGGAACAACTCTTGGGAGGAGTATGGCAAGAATTCCCCTAAAAGCAAGCTGGGAAAGTTTTCCTTCCTAAAGCCCATGGAGAAGTAATTGCTGTTTTCCTCGGTGCTAAAGTTTTCCTGCTTGAAATCTGAGTTGATGGGTGCATGTGTTAGCTCCAGCAGCAAAAAGCCTTAATTCTCTTAAATGTCTTTATTTCTCTCAGTAATTCTTCAGGGCTTTGTGTGTTTTCTAACAGCCCCTACTTCACCAGCCTTTCCACACAGCTCAGTGAATAGTTCAGAGCCTCTTGCAAGCTTAAAGCAGGTGATGGAGATTACAAGGACAACTTGACACATGACTGAAAGGCAGGTAGCTCAGGGAAGGAATGCAGCATCCCTTCAGCCACACACTGCCAGGATGACTCTAGCTTCATGGGATCACAGGCTGAAAGCCAGGGATGCAAACAGAGTTTTGGGACTAGGGGAAATGTGAGCAAGGAAGGGATGTCAGTGAGTGGAGAACAGGTAAAAATGTTGCTATGGAGCCTGTAAGGAATCCAATGATCCTATCTGTTTGCTATGGAAACCAGCAGATGGATTCGGAGGATGCACATGGTGGCTTCATCCAAAATGTGTGGCCAGGGAAGGGCTCTTGGAGCTGGGCTTACAGTGATTGTCATGTTGAATATACAGATCTCTGCTCCCTGCGAGCTGAGCACGGAGACCTGGAGGAATACCCTGAGCAGGGAAAGTTAATTAATCCACCAGACTGAACCCCTCATTGTAAAGTATTCTTTTCCACGTGGGTGTATTGACAGTCGGAGCCTGTGAGCAGCCCGAGGATGACAGCCAACAAGAAACAGGGGAACAAAATGAGGGAAGAAAAACCCAATAGTGTTTTCCTGATAAAACTAAGTGTGGATGCTGCATGGGAGTCAAGAGAGATAAAACAAGCAAATCTAAGGTGTCATGGGAGAGAAGGGAGAAGTGAGCATTTTTCTAATCCTTGAATTTGACAGCCAGTTTATATGAAATAAGCTCTGAAGGCTCCTGCTTTTCCCCAAGGTGTTTTCTTCCTAACTAGATCTATAGGTGCACTAATTAGCCAAAGGAGAAGCACAGGAGTTAATCCCTAATCATGTAAATGTGTTGTTTCGATTAATTAATGCACGTGGCACTTGTGATAGGCACCCTAAGGAAAGACAGGAGAGAATAATCATATTTAACAGTCTGCTCCCATTTATTCCTCCAAACATGAGCGGTGTCAAACCTTCCCATAATCTTTCTCCATAATTCATTGGTGCTTGGCAGTGCTGGGTTGTAAATTAGCTGGAACCACAGCCTGGAAATGATAGTTTGAGAACAATAAATACCCCAAAATGTGTTTACTTAATGACTCAGTGAAGGGATGTAAACAAGGGAGAAGCAAAACACTCTTTTCTGCATTGGCTGGTTTGGGAATCTCTGTCTGGGATGGTGTTGGGACCGGTACCCTATGGATGCTGGAGCTAGGCTTGATGGGGCTTTGCCACTCTGTGTGCTCAGTCATGCAGGGGCATGGCTAGAGACAAGTAGGGAGACCGGGGAGAACAAAACAAGTCACTGAAGAGTATAAGAGTATGTTCTTAAGCCATTAAGAAAATTCTTCCCTTATTAAGGACCTTATTGACCTTCTTCAACCAGCTCCCAAGCCATGGTCCCAGCCTCGTGCAGCGCACTAAGAGATGGCTCCAATATCTACTGTTTTTCACCAAATAACAGTGTTTCAGCTCAGACATTCACTGCAAAGGGTAATAAACAGGACATGTTTATATAAACCCAAGGGGACTGTAATGTCCTTTCCATGCTGTTTCTGAGAACTGGAAGCACTGCATCAGAATTAAAAGCTGCTTTGTTAAAGAAAAGGGAGAAAAGCAGTGTGGAGCAAGGCAGGCGAGGCTGCTCGTGGCGTGGTGGGGCATGGATGAGCCCTGCAGCATGGAAAGGGACTCGCTGGCAAGTTCTGGCTCCTTGGAGCAAGCTGGGTTTTCTATTGGCAAGATAAAAATATCCATAAATTGTATGATAGAGGCATCTGTGGAGCCAGCATTTACCCCTTAGAGTGGGTGAAGGCTGCTGTTATTGTAAGACAGGGCACTGCTGGGTTTGCATGAGGCCTCTTTGAAGATGTGGGATGTGTGCAGAGGTTGTTCTTATGTGCTGGGGGTTTTTTAGAGGTTTTTACTTTCCAGCGACAAATGTGCCTTTATCTCAGCCTGTGTCATTGGGTTTGGAGCTTCAAGATGAGGGGTGATGCTCAGGGTGGAGGATGCAGACGGTGCACAAAGATGCAGGAGCAAAGCCCTCGAGGTGATGGTGTGGTCTGCAGTGCTTGTGGCCCACAAAGTCCTGATAGCAAGAGCATCCTCTGCCATGAAACAGCCCCAGACTGATGGTACTTCTACTTCTCCAGCATAAATGCAATTATTTGAAAGAATTGAAGGAGTAATTAGAGTATAAGCAGGAGCCAATTATATAGTGGAGAATTATCTAGTCAACTGGGGCTCTGTGTGCGCCCCGGTTGTGAAAGTGGGGTTTTTGGGATCCCTTCTACCACATGTAGCTGGTGGAGAGCTCTGGGTGCTCCTAAGGAGCCCCTGGAGCAGTGGTAGCCCAGGGCAACAGAGGATCCAGGCTTTTGGGGTACAAAAGCATCTGCTTTTGGCTGCTGCTTACAAGAAACTAGACAGCTCAAACTGATCGATAGGGCAGTTAGGTACCACTTTGTATAACACACTTGGAGCTCTTTGGCCTCATGAGCCAAATCCAGTTATTAGAGTTTGATTCTTTGGAACCTGTTTTCCTTTCCTGATGCATTCTTACTGTGGCTTCCTCAAGGGCTGTCTCCTCCTCCTAGAAAGCAGGCAAACAGATCAGTCAGGGTGTCACAGCATTTTCCAGGCTGATGAAGAGGAAGGGCTTGCAATAACAGATCATGAGCTTTGCCCTGGCTTCACAGCATCACAATGTCAATCCCTGATGCAGCCCACGCTGGCTGAGCCGCTGCGGCTGCCTTGCCACTGACACCCGTGGTGATGCTCAGTGCAATTAGAAGTGGATTGTCCTCAGTTCATTGAGGGGAAAATAACCTGCGTTTTGTGTGGCTTCTTTCCCCCTCTGGTTGCTACAGTAACTGTTTTGTCAGGCTGTCAATTTGGGTGTTTGAGTCAGGGAAGGTTTAATTTGGCTTCAGCAAATTAGCCTGTTCCTTTGAGCTTGATTTCCTCCAGTGGAAAATTCCTGCTGTCTCTTCCCTTTGCTTCGGAGAGCATCCTCAGTAATGATCACATCCCTGCTTTCCACTCGGAGCGTGGAAGCTTTGATTTGTCCATTTACTGCACTGCCCTTCTCCCTATCAAGGACACCTCCGAAGTTGTGCCCTGATGACTAATTAAAACCCAAGCAGCTCTGAAATGAGTCCTCGGTGAGAAAAGACTTAAGACCTGTTGAGTGTAAGTGGGAGAGAGCCAGGAATCTGCTCTGAAGTCCAAGGACATCAGTGATAAACCATGCCTGCAGGAATGTGCTGCTTTACCCAGACTAAACCAATCCTGTCTCTGCTCAGTGTAGAGCAAGGGTTAACCTCACTATTGGCATAGGATGATGAAGGACTGGTAGTTGCAATTACTTTGCAGCTCTTCCTAAACTGATCAAGGGCCATAACAAAATAATGCTGCTTATTATGGTTTTTCTTGTTGGTGCTTCCTCCCTTCAGGCAGTTTGGGGAGTTTAATTGCTCTGAAGCTCAGAAACTTGGTTAATCTGCTGCTGAAATGTATCCATGGCCAGTTTATTGCCATTTCTGTAACTGCACAGGGGCAGCTCCTGAGTGGATGGGGAGAAATCACCTGTTTCTGAACAGCTTGGAAAGGAATAGGAAAACCTAATATCAGGTGCTGAAGAGACAGGATTTCACTCCTTGGTCTCTCCCTTGGATATGAGGAGCCCTCCTTCCTGTAATCCCTCACAGCCATGGTACTTCCCAGCCGCCTGCCCAGTTTTCCAGCTTTATCAAAGGAAATGGCAGTGAGGGTGTGAGCCCAGCAAGAGGAGAGGGGCATTTTTATACACCAACGCTGAAGGGCAGCAATTCTGCTCTTGTGGGGTGTTTTGTGCTCAGCCTTAGGGCTGAAATCCCAGCAACCCCCCCCCGGTTTTGATAGACATATACATAATTTATATATGTCTTATAATGTATTACAGCAACTGTTTGTCCCGGGTTCAACAGTAGCAGTCATTTTTCCTCCTTCTTAGTAGCTGGTGCAGGGCTGTGTTTCTGATTTTCAGCCTGGGAACAGTGCTGATAATACCAATGTTTGTAGCTACTGCTTAGAATGTTCACACTGACCAAGGACTTTCTGAGCCTCATGCTCTGCCCTGGGAGGAGGGGAAGCCG
>WYDI02027948.1:16348-53024 GCA_009867235.2 Psittacus erithacus
TATTATTGGTGGTAGCAGCAGTGGTTTGTGTTATACCTTAGTTACTGGACTGCTCTTATCTCAACCTGTGGGAGTTATATTCTTTTGATTCTCCTCCCCATCCCTGTGGGAGTGGGGAGCGGGGGGAGGACAGGTTGTGGGGGGGGACGAGCAGGCTACGTGCTTTTCTAATTTACGACTAAGCTTAAACCATGACACTGTTTCTTGCTTGAGAGTTTGCATTTTCTTTCCCACTTTACAATTCCCTGTGTTAAGTTCCTGCTTCTTTCCCAGCAGCATTTTCTTAGAAACCTTATTCCAGACAACAGGAAAAAGGGGGTTTTGTCTGTTCTGTCCCCTCCAACCTGCGCCAGAAACCCCAAGGACTTTTCTCCTGCTTTCCAAGCACCTTCATGCCTAATTCATACCCATTGTGGGAAAACTGGGAAACCCTGAAGGAGGAAAGCAAGGAGCCCCTTGTCACCAGCAGTGTTTTGCAGGGGTCCCCCAGGGTTGAGGGTCTCAGGGCCCGACCCAGAACCGAGTTGTTTCCAGGAGAGCTTGGAGCATCCTTTCGTTGCGGCGGCCGATGAGTGATGGAGCTCTGCCACCTTGTGGGACTGTAACTCTGTCGCTCCTTCTGTCTGGCACCCGGCGGGTTTCATACCCAAAGGTGCCTTTCCTTGCCTTAGAGCTCAGAGGAAGTTAAAGGATAAAATGCGATGCTTTGGGAAACATCACTAGAAATCTTTTGGTTGTGGCTTAATGATGATGGGGAATACGCCTGATGCTGATAAGGTCCGATTTCGGTTCAATCTCTTGGAAGAAATGTGACGTTTGTATTGACTCTGAGGGTGTTTTAGTGCTCCTGATGTTCCTGTACAGGATCTCTGAGGATGTGAGAGGTGCAGGGCAAGGGCTGCAGGTCAGGACAAAAGGGTACATGGAATTTCTGGTTTTGGAAGAGAGCTGCTTTGTCAACCCAAGCCCACTCTGATGCAGCGCTATGTGTCAGTCAGGGGGTACCTGTGTGCTGGCCTGGAGCTCACACTGCCTGTGGGCAGGTCTGGCATCTCCTTCTGTTTCTTATTTGTGGCACAAGCAAAACCAGAGATGGCTCCTGCTGTGAAATGATGCTGCTCAGGAATGCAGCTGCTCAGCACAATCCTGCTCTGGAGTTGCCAAAAAGAAGGTGGGGTAAAGATGGGGAGATGGATGGGGTCTTGCACTGGATGTGAGGGTTTTGGAAGCCCTCAAACACCAGCTATCTTTCAGAAGTCGTCAGGCTTTGAAGATTCCTTCATGCCACATGTAGGATGCTTTTGATGGATGGGGAGTTTTATGAATCTGATCTCTTGTGCAGCAAAAACCCAATCTGTGGCAATTATTCTGAGCGAAACCTTGATTTTAGCAGCAGCCTATGTTCCCTGGGAGTGATCTAGAGATGCTCTTATTCAAGTTTACCACCTGGCAACTTCTCAGCAATAAATAGACATGAGCTGCTATTTTGGATGCGGAACTGTGTGACAGCTTAAAACCAAATAAAAATAACCCTTCCTATCAAATACAGGTTTCTGATCCCTGCTGCTTTCTGCTTATGGGACTTGGAGAAGAATTAACTCCTACAGATTTGATTTGCTTTTAAAGGCCATAGTTGCTAGATTGGGAAGAAAGAAATCCGCTCTGGTGTTGTTTAGGTGGTTGCTATTGTTTGCTCTGCTCTTCAGGAGAGGGTTGAGTCACCACCTGGAATCTGCTGTGTTCCAATGGCACTAAAAAGTCAACAAAACCAATTTCCATCCAACTAGAAGCAATTTGTGATATTGAATCTCATTTGTGGCAATATAGATTATAAAACACCCCCCCATGCCCCTCTAACCAGAAGGAGTTGCAATTCATAAAGGAAATAAAGCAAACAAGAGAGCTCGAGCGAACACCACCAAACTGTGGGATAATCTCCAGGATTATCCTTTAGGTATTGATCTCAAGGAAAAAGAGCAGCTGCAGAATCCTCTCAGGGCAGAATAATTGTGTCTGAAAGCTTGTTCGCCAACTGATCTGTATCTGGAGCAAAGGAATGGTTTTGCCCTTTGGAAGGGGGGTAAATGTCAGACATGATAATTTAGTACGATGCTGGGAAAGCCTTGCAGCCTGCTGAGCTCTGCCTACCTGTGTGCTGCTGAGTTTGCTCCCAAGTAATCCTTATTTCTTTTACTTTTTAGCCCTTGGAAAAGCTGTATTGTCCTGTTCTCTTCTTAGCTGTTTGTGGAGGGAGCTGATTTCACTCGGCCAAGTCCTGGCACTGCAGGAAATGATGGTGCTCGCACCCCTCTTGTGTCCCTGGGGTGACCACCAGCCTCTGTGGAGCATGAAGGATGCTCCAGGCTTGGGCTCAGAGCAGTCAGGGCAGAGCATAGATGGGGGGTGATGGTGGCTGTTGGGCTAAACTAAGCTGATGTTTGGGCTGAAACTGGGAAATGGGTGGTTGCCTGTAACTGGAGGGGGGAGAAGCAGACAGTGCTGCAAGCGGGGCTGCTGGAGGAGGGCTGCACATCTGGGGGAGATGCTGTGTGCTCCCTTTGTGCCATCCAACAAACCTGGCTCTGTTGCAGCTCTGGGGCTGGAGGGGGATGGAGCAGGAAGGAATATTGCCTGTCCTGGAAGTGGGAGCACCACAAAGGCTGCATTGAGGGAGGGGGCTGAGCTGAGAACATCCTTTTTTGTCCTTGGAAACTTTCCCAAGCAAATTTGAGGCACTTTGAAGTTGTCTTTGCTTGCTAAGGAGCCATTCATAGAGCCTGACCTCATTTCCCCCATAGCACACATCAGTATGCATCCTCTCTGCTTTATTTATCCTAAAGCACCATCACTCATGTTTGTTTGAGCAGTTCCCCCAGATCTTTCCCAGGCAGGGGCTGTACTGCTTTTTCCTTGTGTGTCCCCAACATAAACTAGCTCAAAATTATCTTGGAGCCATTTATTGCTGTTCTTTTCAAACTTCCCTTGGATTAGAAGCTCAGGTTGGATTAGATGCTTTCTCCATCTCCTGCTGCATCCCTGGTCACGCCAAGGTCTGTGTGACCCCTTGTCATCTCATTGTGGCTGAAGCAGCTCTGCTGTGCCCTTTCAGTGTGGTTTGAATTCCTCTCTCCATCCATCCCACCACCCCAGGAGCACAAGGAAGGAGGAACAGGAGATGCAAATCAAAAAGCTGTCTGGAAAGGGTGAATGTGAAACTACACAGAGGAAGCCAAAGACACAGAGAACAGGATTCTTTGACTCCAAGCCATGCAGTTACTCAACCATCTTCCTCCTCCTCTCTTTCCTGCTGTGAAAGCTTCTTGTGGTGCCCAAGGAGATGCAGATGTAGGGATTCATCCGTTTGCCATCAGCTAGTCCTGGAAGAGGATGTGTGTGAGGCTAAAAATGTCAGTGTTCCTGGAGCAGGAACAGGCTCAGAATCCCATCTGGAGTTCATAAAGCGGTGTTCACAATTGAGGTGGTGCCACAGAGAGCACGCTGTCCCCTCGTGTCCTCACGGCTCACCACAACACGAGAGAAGACAGGGACCGATCTGGCTCAAAAATCACTGTGAGAATGAGCTTCTAGCCTTAAGGAGGAAAGAGGAAAGGCAGGAATCTTCCTGGCCACTATCCCTGAACGTGTGTAGGGTCTTGTCTTTGGTGCATTGGCATAGCAGAGCTCTCTTCATCTTCTGCAGCAACAGGGTAATGCTGGAAAATCCAGCTGAGAGCAGTGCCTGAAGGTGTTCCAGACGCTGTCCTCTACCTTCAGCCAGAAGAGAAACCACCGAGCAGGACACGCTTTGCACCACATCATGCTCAAGGCCAGCTTTGGGGCCCTTTTAAGAGCAAAGCGCTTTAGAGCAGGGACCAAACCGCGTGTCCCAGGCTCTCGGGTCTGTGCAGCTCATCACCTATCATAGACACTGAAGTTATCTTCATCCCCGCCGCCGGGCTGCTGCCGAGAGCATCCCTAAGCAGGTCGCTGCGTCCCTTGCATCAATAGATGGCAGCACATTCCCGAGTGCTGGTGGAAGAGGCTGTGCTTGAAAGAGCTTTATAGTTCTCTGGAGTCGAGCCTTTCTCTAGCCGCCTTTCGCCTGGTTCCCAGCCCAGCCTCCTACGGCAGCCCAAACTGCAGATGGCAGCAGGGAAAAAGATGTTCCTATTTCTTTGTGATTGGATAGTGTGTTCCTGCTGCTGGTCCCATTGGCTCTGGCGTTTCTGGACACTCACAGCCCAGTCCTGACTTCAGGCCAGTTTGCTGGATGGGATTAAAAGAGCTTTCTGTGTGTGATCTCTGCGGCGTGTGCATGGGAGACACCAGTAAGTGAGGAGGAGGATGCTCCCATTAAACTGCACATCGGAGCAGTCTGAAAGTTAGGTACAAACTGGTGCATCACAACCAGGAGGGAAAAGAGGCTCCTGGCTCCTGTGAAAGGAAGCAGTTAAAGCAACAATTGCGCTGGCAGAAAGGTTGTGGTATCTCCATCCTTTACAAAGCTTAACTGGACAAAGCTCTGACATCCTGACTTAATGCTGAACTTAGTCCTGGTTGGATCAGGGATATCCAGGGGGTTTCAGTGCTTGTCAGCCTGATTTGGCTGGATAGGGTGATGGGGCATCTCCCCTAGGTCATGCTTTGCCTAGAAAGGCTGGACCAGATGATCCTCGAAGTCCCTTTCAGCCTGGGATTCTCTGATCTCTGACCCGCTGGTCTGTGTGCGCTCATCATACTCATCTGGGTTAATGTAACATGGTTTTTCTCTGCATTATAACTGATTGCACAGAGCCTGTTACCTCTTGAGCTGGGATGGATGAGTCTTCATAAGCACCACCCAGGCTGTTTGACACCTTCCAAATAGCTGTCAGTGTACCCTAGATGTGTCAGCAGGACCCTGAGGCTGCATCTCTATGTGTTTCACAGATACAGCCCTGCCAAGGCTTCCTAAAGAAGCAAAGAGCAAATTTCAACATGGCACATGCCAACCAGGTTAAAAAAACCCACCGAAATTAAGGTGAATCATAGAAAAAAGCTGACTCAAAATGAGAGCTATTAACTATTAGAGCAGCTCATGGGGACAGAATATGTAGGCTATTTAATGCACCATAAATTACATAGGGAATTCTCATGCTTGAACTCAGTAGTCACTTGATTTAAATCTGCTTCTCTCCTCAGCTTCCTATAATTACAGCGCAGCTCTCAGCCACATCCCAGCCACCTGCAGCTCCTGTTCCCGGTGAAAGGCACTCCCAGATGTTCTCCACCTCTCCATGCTGGGTCTCACATCCATGGGGTCTCTGCGGCAGAGCCGCTGATCCCCATTCCCAGCTCTTGAACCTCTCGGCTGCTTTTCACACTGTGGCTCTCTTTGTGGAGCTGGGAAAGGATCCAGAGCAGCTGTGTTAGGACCTGTCAATCTCAAACTGCAAAGTCATAAGGAGGGAAAATAATCATCGCCGTAATAATAATAATAAAGTCATCAACTTGTCTCACCCTCCAGCAGAAAAAAGGTTTTGGTTGGAGATTTGCAGTGGTTATAATTCTCTCCTAGCTAATTTCTCCCCATGATGCCATCATATAGACTATAGAGGATGCTCAGGCAAAATCTCCTCTGACATTCATCTCTGTTAACAGAGCTCATCCAAAAACAAGAAGCCTTTTCTTCACTTTGCTCAGCATCACCACAACTTGGTTGCTAAGGCGTCAGCCTTTGATTCCTGTGGTTTGACTCTAACCAGGGGTGCCTGACACCTCCCGATCACCACAGTCATCCCAATGACCATCCTGCAGCTGAGCAGCACCGTGTCCCCACGATGGGATGCTGGCCACCATTGCCCTTCTTGGGCCTGATATTGGGACCTGCTCTTTTGTCAAGGGGAAAATGGAGGTGGAAGAAACGCTGGCAAAAGGATGTGTTATTGGAGCTTGTGCAGTAAAAATCACCTTCATTCTCCCTGCTGAATGGAAAAGGCTGCTCATGAAGGACCTGGAGCAAGGGGCCATGCAGCCCTTGATGGGTTGACAGCAAAGCTGAGGCTCTTGTTAGCTCTCTTGCCTGTTCACTCTCCTATACACCACCTTCATTCAGCCAAAGGTCAATGAAGGTGGTGTGTGAGAACCTCTGCTCCAATACCCAGGTCTTTTAGCAAGCGACTTCTACTTGCAAAGCCCACTGCCTTGGGTCAATCAGTCGCATGAGGTCCGAGCTGTGCTCAGATGAGAGCTCTGTTAGCAGCCCCTTCTAAGACTCCTGCCCATGCATTGCTGCTGAAACTGCCAACATTTGTTAATATCTCCAAATCCAACTGTGACAAATGGAAAAGATGTTCCTCCTTTTCTGGTTTTCCACCCAAAAAAGAAGCCTCGCTGGAGCTGCGCAGCATTCGGAGGGATAGGAGCGGAGCGAGGAGAGCTGGGTAGTGCATCTTGATGCCTTTAAGTCACTGAGATGAAGTTCATTTCTCCTTGTCTGTACAAGGTTGGACTCTTTGCATTTTCATGGTAAATTTGTTTACCGAGCCGTTGTTGAAATTCTGGAAGCAGAGAAAATGCATTTGCTCCATAACCTTTCCGGATCTGACAAGTCCTATAAAATCTATTAAAGCCTTTAATGAAATCCCCGCTCAGAGCCAGCTCCCATGAATGAATGTGGAATCAGAATTTAAATGAAAATGTTGTTTTTGTAGGCTGTGGGCTTCAGCCTTGACAGGAATTAAAGGGACAGTTCACATTTGGGGGGTTGCTGCTTTCTCCCTTTCGGTTTTGTACCATCATCCATGCAGGGGCTGGGTATTTAAATCTCTGCCTCTCACTGAGAGTGTGGCCAGTTGGGAGCACTCAGCTGCAAGCACAAAACCTGGAATATGGGATAATTTCAATTAGAAAGGAGTAAATTGCTTAATAAGCAGCCCTGTCCTTTAAATAGGATGCAGAAGTCTCATTAGCAAATGGAGGGATATGGTGTCCAACCTCCCCCTCTGAGGTGCGGAGCTGGCCAGGCACAACGTGCTTGTGCTGCAGAGCAACCGCAGTGCCAGCGGCACCATGGTCAAGGGCATCTTCAAACACTTTCCTGTCCCTTTGCCATTAGGCACCTGGGGACATGCTGTGGCTCAGTCTTGGCTCTGTGAAGACACTTCCAAGTGCGCTTTGGTAAGGAGCCTGCTGTAAATCCATTGGATGTGCTTGGCTTTGCATAGCCAAGGATTTAATTTCCATATGTAAATACAGGTCTGCATGTGCAGGGGGTGTGCAAGCAATTCATTAGTTTTGATCTCTTCTGCACTGAGCAAAGTGCAATATCCCACAGTGAAACATGCGTGTCTGAGCCTCCAAAATAAAAGGCTGCTCAAGGCTTTGATGGCCTATTCCTAAGCTTGGACCCTGTGCCAGCCTAATGCAGCACAGCTCAGGGATGTGCCAGGGTTATGTGAGTCTCTGATAGCTCCTTCCCTCCGTGAAAGCTTGCCAGGATTTGCTGGGTTTGGCTTCCCATGGAGTGCTGCCTCCTTGGGTGTGTATTTTCCAACAAGAATGGACAAAGTCTGCTTTTGTTTCCTCATGCAGGTTTGCTGCTTCTTGGCTTGTTTTGGCTTTATGTATTTGCTCACAATGGCCTCAGCTCCTGATCTGGGAGGAGGGAATCATCCATCCTCCTGTCCTGGGAGCAAAAAGCTGCCCCAGCTCCAATCCCCTCAGCTGCATCACTCATCCCTGGGCTTCGAGGTGACAAGAGGAGCCTGCATAAGGTACCTGACTCGTTCCATTTTAGGAATTTGAGCTTTCCGTTGCTCTTTTCTCAGCTTGTAACTCCTTCTGTTTGTGTTTCTCCCTTTGCAAGGGTTATATTTACCCAGAGAGGCCCCTAGCATCTGTGCTTCAGCCTGGATTTATGCCATGCCATGGGCTCCCCTTGCCGCATGGCAGACTGAGGAGTTCTACCTCAAGTCCAAAAGGACATTGAGGGGACCTGGAGCCTTCAGCTGGGGTTGAGGGTTAATCAGATGCTTCTTTTTTTCCTTTTCATGAGGGCAGCTTCCAGAAATGGATCCCCAGCTCCCTGAACCCATTTGATGTCAGGCTACAGGGGCTCAGCACAGGATAGCAACTCATGAACGAGGCATTACAAGCAGGGCTGCAGATCACAAATAACTGCATAATCAACACATGTAAACAGCCGTTTGGTTCATGGCTGATAAGCTTACATGATCCATTTTATCACTGTCTGTGCAGAGGTGGAGGGCTCAGGATGCAGGATGCTGCTGGTTGCGGGTGGACCAAACTTCTCCCCTCTGCCCTGCCACCAGAGAGGTTTGGGTGTGATGCTAAACTGTGGTCTCCTTGGGTTCATGTACCACTTCCTCCAATCTGGGAGGCCAGCACTGCCTCTAAAGTGTGGCAGGAGACCAAGGGAAAGGGTGATTTCAGGCATGGGTGATACTATAGAGAGAGGTTTCATTCTGCAGGATGCTTAGCACACAGCAATAGGGAATGAAGCTCCTCTCCCAAGGTGGGAAAAGCAATTGCTGCTTGTATTAAAACCTTTTTGGGCTGGGAGATGCAGTGGGCTGAGCCCTGGACACAGGGATTTATCCCAGCTCCTCCAGCAAGGCCAAGCTTGGGAAGAGCATCTCTAGAAAGGAGGATCTTGGAAGCTGTGTGAAGGCAAAAGTCTGTTTTCAGTGCAGAAAAGGAGGGAACTCATTAGAGCAATGTGAAGTGAAACAGAAAACGCTTAAATTTGTTGGCAAAATGGCAGCAGGAGGGAAGGAAATGCTCTTTCCATGTCAATGCGTTGCTGGAAAGATGGGGAAAAGTTTGTTTTGTTTTGTTGACCATCAAGCCTTTGCATTCCTCTCCTCTGTTTTTGTCCCCTCTAAGTTGGGTTATTACAGAGCAATCCATACTGTGGCAAAGAAAAATACCATGAAGTTGCATTTTGATAATGTCAAAACAAAATGTTTTGGCATTTCTGAAGTGAAACATTTCATTAAAAATGCTGCATCTGAGTGTTTTGACATTTTTTAGATCCGTTCTCCTCCTCCTCCTCTCTCCTCAACCTAAATTTGTTCATATTTTTAGTCCTCCTAAAACTCAATTTACCAGCGAGCACGGTCCTGCTTCCAATTACTGCCTTGTGGAGTTTGAAAGTGATGAGCAGTGGAAGACCTGGGTAGCTGAGGTCGCTGCTGTCTTACAACCTCAGTTGTCATTTACATGGTGCAAAGGGAAGGTGTAATGAAGCCACCTTCTTGTAAGAGCTTGATTCACTCTTTATTCACTTAGAATCATAGTGGTAAGAATATTCCAAATGCAAAAACTGACCTGGTGGTGGGGAGCAAGGCAGGAGCGAACTGGGAGCTGGGTGAGGATGCTGAAGTCCTTTTGCCTTCCTCTTACTCCCTTGCTGCACGCTTGGTTCCAGTCTGGCTGCATCAGATCACCCAAATGGTTGCAGGGAATTGCCTTGGGTGTCCCTCACCTGCCAGCATCCACCACCACACCTCAAACCCTCCTGGACAAGCACTGGGGTCCCTCCAGCCAGAGCAAACTGCTGATGCTCGGAGACTGTTCAAATATCAGCCAACTCAAACGCAATCAAAAGCTGCCTTTAAAGTGGTGCTTTTTGTGCAGCAGAGGGAATAGCTGGCGGGGCGCATCCCTTGTGGCAGAGTGTGATAGTCGCCTACAAAGGCTGGAGGTGTTTGTCAAAGGGGATGGGGAAGCCTCTGAAGCCGAGAGATGCTTTCAAGAGGAGAGTGAGTGAGTGCGCGCTGCACTCTGCGCCCCATCACTTGGAGATGAAAGGATGCGAAGGCTCTGCTGTAGTGCGTGCTTGTTGCCACAGCTCTGGCATGCAGCAACTGCACACCCTTGCCCTGCCAAAGCCTTTAGACTGCCTAAATTAGGATGAAAAACATAAGAAAACATGGAGTCTTTCATATTTGCTTTCAAATCACCTGGCTCCAGGAGTTCAGGTCTTGATGAGCATGGTCAATATGGGCTCAGAATACAACTGATAGCTTGGCTGGCGTCATTGGATAAGGGAGAAATCAAGCTTACACACCATTTACTCTCTTGTTGCAGCACCTCCCAGTTATCTGCTGGTGGATGAAACAGCAGCCCCACCAGCTTAAACCAGAAAATATCAGTTATAAGTGGGAGTGATGGAGTAAGGTGGTTTTGCTGCCGAAACACAGAGGCAGGCTGGATCCTGTGTCTTGAGCACTCTTTGCTAGTCCTTGCTTAGTTTGGTGCTGTTTCAAGGATTTGGATGAGCCATGGAAGGCTGAGCAGGTTCAATTTGTGAGCATTAATTTCCTGGAAAAAGATATCCTCTGGCCTTACAAATGTCTATCTGGAGGCTTTCCCAGGGCTTCAGTGAGACCCAGAAGCTGCCTCAGCAGTATGAAATATTGACAATAATCCTAATCTGCTAAAGAAAGATCCAGGTTTGATTTTAAATCAAGTTCGGCCAGTTATCTTCATGCAAAAAACCCCAAGCTTGTGCTTGCTGGGAAAACTACTGATGGTCTGGCAGGATGCAGGACTGTGGTCCCAGCCACTGCTTCAGCATCCTCCAGACAGGCTGTGCAAGCAGAGCATCCTTTCAGTGCTGGCAAAGGAGGAAAACTCCTTCTGGGGTTGGAAAAACACCCTTTTCCCCCCTGTCCTATTAGCTGCATGTTTAATTCCCACACGGTGGGAGTGGATCTGGCTTTTAACACTAGCAAGCTTCCCAAAATCACCCCACACTTCTGCTTTGGGAAACACGGTCATGCTCAAGGGTGAATTTTCCCAGCAAGCACGAACTGCACCATGATAACCACCTTGCTGTAGGGATGTCCAGCTGAAACACATGTAGGGATGAGACACCAGCAGCTTTTATAGGGGTGAACTTGGGTGTGGGGACAGTCAGGCTTGAGCAGCCTGAAAGGTGAGGTCTTTCAAGGGGAAAAGGGGGAAAATTGCCTCTGGTCTCCTCATCCTTTGGGTGACTGCAGTTCAGTCACTCTTCCAGCCTCTCTGGGACTAATTGCCTTCTCAGGGCACCACTCTGGCCCAGACCTCTGGATAGATGATCTAGAAAGGTTCTTTGCAACCTGAACCATTCTTTAGCTGTGTATCCTGAGCTCACACATCTCAGAGCCCTCCAATTCTCCTCTTTTCTAACCAAACATGAAAAAGAAAGGGCGGAAGGAAGATGGTGGTTCAGGAACATAAAACCCACAAAGAAAATGATGCTCCTTTCACTCGAGTTTATCTGAAAGCTGCTGGGTTGCAAAGGCGGTTCTGTTGATAGCAGTTTCAGTCCCTGATTATGCAGTAATGGAAGCATCAGCTTCCTTCCTCAATTTGAGTTTGCCCTTCATCCCGTGGTTTCAAGCTAAGGAGAAAATGGTCATTTGGAAGAGGAAGGGGGGAAGAAAACACACATTGTTGTTTATCTCCCTTAAAGTCACAGCTCTTTCTTTGCCATCCTGTTTTACAGCTTGGCCATCTGAAAGCTCCATTAGCCACTGCCTCATACACAAGCAATAAAACCTGTCACAGGGAAACTTTCCCTGGGGCTGAAAAGCACTTTTTTGTCTTCCTTACAGAAAGAAGAAAGCTCAGGTGGTTCCTCAGAGCAGGAATTCCCAGGTAAGAAGATGACATGGGCTGTGAAGAGGTTTTTGGATGGGCTTTCAGACCCTACTCAGTGAGTGCTCTAACGAGGGTTGGCATCGCAAGAGGTCAGAAAGGATCAATGGGAAGTTTTGGTGATCGAGGTGACCTTGTTCATCCTCTCCCTTTCAGGGCTCATCCTCTAACAGCTGGGGTCACTTAGGAGGGGACTAAGCATTTAAACCAACTGGTTTAGGTTTGTTCTGTCTAGGGCACAAGTAGAGTCCCCATTTTAAAGCTTTATAATATGCATGCACATCTATATACCCACCAGGATTTATAGTGATTTGTATAGATAAGACTGATAAAAAAACCACAAAATGGGCAAAATAACCATAAACTGCATTTTTAGGGCTTCACAGATAAGTAAACCCTGAGAATTTGGGTTGTTGGAGCTGTGAGGGTGACTCTGCCTCCTTGGCACCTCATTGCTGGGGGAAGGCAAAGCTTTGGCCATCCTAATGTGCTTGGGACACTGCTCCTCTTCTCCCTAGTGCACCTCTCGCAAAGGCTGGGCACTTTTCCCTCTCATTCCTTGCTTTTTTAGAACTCCAATCTGTTGGCACTTCCCCCCCCTCCCTATTGCCATCCCTTAGGCCTTCTGGGGAAAGAAAGAAGCAGCCTCTCTGGTTTTAATCAACCTAATTAGTGTATCTTTAATACAATTAGAGGGAAATCTTACCGCTCGCCCCCTCCCCGTGTATCAATTAAAGCCCCACAGTTGGAGGGTAAATTTTTAATCCATTTAGGACCATCTCTCCCACCCTCGCATCCCTCCCCCCCCTCCATCCTCCTCCTCCTCTTCCTCCCGCCTGGCAGAGCGCTGCTTCCTCCTCCGTTTTCTTTAGGAGTCTGTTCAAACAGCACATTGTAAGGAGTAAATAAATTACTCTCTGCCCCCTTGCCCTCTCCTCCACGGCAGCCGGCCCCGTTCCAGGCAGCTGCCCTGATTGTACAGGCAGGAGCAGGGGGGAAGGGGCTTGCACAAAGCCAGGGCTGCACGCTCCGGGTCAGGGGGGGTCGTGCTGTTCATCCTCCTTTCTTCTGTTCTTCACCCCCTCTTCTTCATCTTGCTGGGTTCTGGTGGGGTTTTCTGCAGGTTTGGGGGTGTTTGGAGGGTGTTTTTATGGCTTGTGCCTGGATACACCCCCTCCAGTGGGTTTTTCTGCCCCTTAGGGTTCAGAGTAGCTTGGTGGTGGGTTATGGCCCTGGGATGCTGCTTTGCTCCAGCTTCCACTGGACTTGAGCACCCAGCCCAGAGACCTGCTTAATTAGTGCATGTTCGTTTGCAAACTCTTCAGAAGAATTAATGGCTTAGAGTTGGGATACCCAGAGCGTGGCATCCCAAGGGAAACAGAAGCTGGGAGGCAGCAGGAAGGATGAGGCAGGACCCGACCTTCTCCCCCTCCTTTTGCACGTGGGTGAAAACCAAAGTGATGGCGCTGTGGGCATCAACAGGGTGATGCCCAGGGCACCCCATTGCAGCCAGTGACAGAGCTGTACTCCACAAAGTCCTGCCAGTGGCTCATTATCATCAGTGCAAACACGATCAGTAGCTTTGTTCCTGCCTTTTCAGGGTAGATGAGTGAAACTTCCACCCTCTGCATCTATCTATGCTGGCCCACAACTACAAGGTCCTGCCTTTATGGATCACTGAGTCCCGGCGCTTTCTTAATGAACCTGCTTTTAATGCTTGACTTCTCTGTGTCATGTTTAATTACAGCAGCTGTAACTTCCTCGTTGGTTGGCTTGAAATAATATCTAAGTGCTTCTGAGCTTTAGAGCCTTGTTATTCTTCTATAATTAGAGTGTTAAGGCTGGTGTGAGCCATCTCTATCAAATAGGCAGCTTATTGCAAGGCTGTGGGTTTCCTATAGAAGGAAAAGAGATGCTGTTGTTGGAAACCTGGCAGGTTTAGGCGGGAGGAAAGGTGGGTCTGGGGTGCAAGAGGTGGCAGATGTGCTCTGTGGATTGATGTCAATGGAGCAGCTTGCTGAGCATTTCAAAGCTCAAATATCACTGAGGAATAGATACAGAAAAGTTCCTCAGGGTGTATCTGACAGTAGTGCGGTCTTTCTTCTACTTAAGTTTGAGTTTGCCTCCTCTCATCTCTTAATATGCTGCTTTTCCTCTGAGAAGGACTGAGGTTGGAAGGATTTGCCTGCCTCTTCATGTGTACTGTGCTTTGGTTATGGCTGGTGACCCACCCTGGGAACAGGGGACAGGAGTGACATAGGGACAGGGATGAGCACCAGCCAGTGTAAAGGGTCTCAGAGACCTGAGGTGACACTGTGCTGCGCTGGGAGATGATGGGCGAGATGGCAAGCCAACTTGCAAAACAAGTGGCCTTTTAGGACCTGCCAACCTGGGAGAGAAGGGGCCTTTGAGAGGGTAGAGATCACCCCATTGATGCCACATCTGCACTCCCAGCAGAGGGGCTGCGAATGTTCCCTCCTCTCGATCTCCATCTCTATATTCGCTGCCTGTTGAAGGAAGGGTTTCATTCCAGCAGAAGTGAAGGAATTGATGCCTTTTGCTTAACTCTGTGCTTGGGTACCTGGGTGCTCAGGCAGCTGTGGTGGGAGACGGAGCCCAGCTGGAGGGGTTTGCGCAGGCCATGGTGCGGAACTGAGCTCTGTTCTTGCTCTGCCTGGGGGAATCTGAGGGGAGGGAAAGAGGGATGTCTCAGCTTTGGGACAGCTCCAGTCTATGTCTGTGTGATGAGCTCGCACTGAGTGGCATTGCAGAGCTGGTGTAACCCCCAGAGACAAGATAAGAAAAGCAGTAACATTTCTAGTTTTTATTAAACTCATCCACTTCTTAAGTTCCCTACACCTGAAGGGTCTCATTGCCCCAGACTAGGCAGAAAAAGCCACAGCTGAAGCAACCTGTGGCAGGGGGTTGGAACTGAATGACCTTTAAGGTCCCTTCAACCCAAACCATTGTGGTTCTGTGGATGTTGAGCTGTGGTATGATCTCAGCTGTGGGTATGTGTGAGATTTGAGCCCCAGGGCAGCCAAGTTCACCATGGAATGGGACAAAAGCCTGGAACTAGACTGGGCTGGAGATGTCAGGGTAGCACTGGGCTTACGGGGGATGCGGCAGCTGGAGACAGGGCACCCCATAGGTCAAAATACAGCAACTCCCTTTGGAAAGCAGCTCCTTAAGAAGAAAAGGGCAGCCTGCTGATCCATCCCTAAACTGGGATTAGTCAAAACAGGCAAGGACAAAGCACCCTGATACATCAATTTACGCTGTAAACTCTTCCCTGAAGCATCTGCCGCTGGCCACATTTGGAGGTAAGATCCCAAATCGAACAGGATTGTGTCCCTGTTCAAACATAGCAGGATGAGACCAGAGCACAGGACCTGGCACTTGTGGCTGTGGAGAAGCTCATCTTGCACGATCCCCACTATAGTACTTGTGTGGAGCACTAAGAGGGTTTTTTTTCCAGCGAGAAGGGGATGGTGAGGAGTGACAGCCTCTGAATTGCAATTTGAAACGTTTACAGCCCAGTCAATCCTAATTCATTATTAGCTGTAATTGTTTCAAAGAAAGTGTCCACTGTTATGTAAAATGCAGCCCCAGATGCTCCTAATGGTCCAGGCTCTCTGATTGCTGTAATTTGCAAAGCTTTCGCCTTCTTTCCCCCCTCCCTCTGCAGTTATGATGTGCCTTTTATGAGCCAGTGAGGAAGAAAGAGAGAAAAGCAGCCATTAGAGGAAAATAATAATGTTGTACCTGAAAGGCCATTAGTGAGTCTTATATGAAAGTATGCATCTGGTGTGTGCCCAGCCTGGCCTGCCTGCTCTGGCCACTGCTTGGGGACACGTGGAGCCTGTGGATGGGGACACAGGGCCAGGTCTGCAACTGGGTGTGCAGCCCAGAGCGATGCTGCACTAACCCAGGCATCAGGATATGTAAATATCCAGTGCACTTCACAATTGATTTTCACAATTAGGCTCTGCATGGGCAGGGAACCAGATGGAATGAAGCAGCTTTTGGCTGGTAAATGTATTGGGGGGTGATTTTGCTGGTAAGGGGGGTTTTGTCTCGTTCTTTGACATGAAGGAGACATCCCTTTCCCACTTCCATCCTCTGATGTTGCTTTGTACAAAGGTAGAACTGCAGGGATGTCTCTCACCAGGGTTCCCAAGCTGTGCACTATGGGGCATTTCAAAGCTCTTATTGCTTGCTGTCTTTCACTTCCACCCCTGTTTTCAGCTCAGGTATTTGTTTTAGCCTGTCTGTGTTGATCCTGTCACCAGGAGCTTCTTAAGTCCATAATATCAACCTAATTTAAAGAAGGCTTTACTTGATGAGACAGGTTTCGGCCCCTGCTGTGTGCAGAGGGAAGAAATGAAGGCTGGTTCGGTGTTTCCATCACGCCCTGCCCAAGACTGAGCTCTCACGGGATGAGGTGTGATCCTTGGGCTGAGTTTCTCAGTGCAGTTTGCCTGGATGAGCTGTGCTAGATGGGGATCAGACAGAGGTGCTTTTAGTGCTTTATGGAGTTCCTTTAGGGGGAAAAATATGAATCAGAATATTTCAGTTGGAAACAGACCTACAATGATCATCTAGTCCAACTGCCTGAATAATACCCAAACTTATCATGAGAGAGGCTAGAGGACATGGATGCCGAGATTAGGTACCGTGTCCCCCATGTCCGGCAGATGCTGCACCCGTACATTGTCTGCAAGTGGAAAACTCCATGAGTTACATTGGTTTTTCCTTCCTTCTGAGGCCAGGCTGGGGAGAGCAGCAGGATTGAGAAGCAGAGGCCAGGAGGAGTGCACTGAGGCAGTGGGGAGGCGGGTAGTGGGAAGGGAGGGCTGCCCTTTCACCTCTGCTCTCCCGCTTCTCCAAACCTATCCCTGTGTGACCCAGCCTCGCTGCTTCCCACCAGACAGCCCTGCCCTGGCCCTCTCCCCGGGACCTGCTCCCCCGAGACAGCCTTTGTCTGGGGAAGATTGAGAGGGCTGGTGGAGCAGCGTGGATGCTTTACCCTTCACCTCCAAGGAGGGTGGTCCTGCAGGGTCATTGCCGGGGGCACAAGGGGCAGTGCGGTGGTATTGTCTGCTTAAGGAGCTTCAGGATGGGCTTTTAACAGGGGAGAAAGGCACATAGCACGCATCCCAACACCTTGCATTGCGCAGCACCCATCCCAACACCTGGAATTTTGCAGCACCCATTCCAGCTCCTTGCATTTGGTAGCGCCCATCCAAACACCTTGCCCTTCTCGGTGCCCATCCCCACACTTTGCATTTCTCGGCACCCATCCCAACACCTTGCATTTTGTAGCACCCATCCCAGCTCCTTACATTTTGCAGCACCCGTTCCAGCTCGTTGAACTTCTCCCTCTGTCCTGGTGCTGGAGATTTCCTGGTCTTGGGAATAGAGGGAATAACTTATTCATAGGAAGGATTTACTCTGTGTTAACTCGGGGGCTGTGGGCTCAGCTCTGGCAATTAGCAACATGCATGGGCTTGGAAGTGTCAATTAGGCTCTTGAGTCGTTGTTTACTCATTAACACAAGGTCTCTAATTACCCTGACCTGATGCTATGGGGGTGCTGAGGTTGGCTAATCAAACATGTACATCCTTTAAAAGGAAGTTAGGGCTCAGCACAGGGTGCAAATCCCCTTTCCACGGCTGAGATCACGTTGTTTGGGGATTTACATCAACATCCCACTGTCCATCCCTGCAGGGGGACAGGAAGAAGGGAGCAGCCAGCGGGGCTATTGCTTTATTGCCTCCCATGTCCGTGGTTGCATGGAGCCAGCAGTCCTGGCTCCTGTGGGATGCGTTAATGCAGGTCGTGGCGTGGCCAGACACGCCAGCTCCAGTAGGAACGGGGACGGATGCGGTGATAGCAGCCAGACAGCTCTCTGCATAAGGCAGGGGATGGATGGGGAGGATAAGGAGGGGAAGCTTTGCTTTACCACCCACCAAAATGATGGTTTTGGGGGCTAATTGAAACACAGTGAACTCCCCAAATCACAGCTAGGAAAAGGATGCCGCAATCGTGAGCACAATGGTCACACAGGAACCAAAGCAGCCTTTCTTGTTCGATTATTTTGTTTCCCTCCATCTCAATTAAGTCTCTTTATTATTTCATCACGGAAATAGTTTGTGCCTTTAACGGGTGGGAGGAACACTTGCAAACGCCTTTTTGTCTGAAGGCAAAGCTGTTTGGTGCTACTGAACTTCAAGGGATCCTTCCCTGTTTCCGCTCCTCTCCCTTTCTCTGCTGAGGCAGAACACGGAGTAACTTAAAAGTCAGTGATTCAGACTGCAATTATAACCTAAAAGCACAAGTAAAAGATAAGCTGGCATCCTACTGTTCCCCATTTGCATCCGTGTCACATGGGATGAAGGGAAAAATAAAATCTGCTTTAAGAAAGTGTTGAGCCAAAGAATCTCATCCAGCAGCAAGAAGGAAATAAACAGATCCCCTGAGGCACCGGCTGTTTGAGTTGCAAATGATAACGCGGTTGGAAGACAGCACCAGAGAGGCCCAAGGAGTTTGCACACAGGTTTCCCAGCCCAGCTGGGCGTGCATGGAGCCGAACCATCAGTCTGATACTGGTAAAAAGCCACCTTATGCTGTTTTTTCTTGTCCCATAAGCACCATGCGTCTCAATGGAGGGGTTTCAATTGCTCCCCAATTCACTTCCTCAATTCAAAGCATTCTCACTGCAGAGAAGCTGTGGCTGTCCCATCCCTGGCAGTGTTGAAGGCCAGGCTGGGCAGGGCTTGGAGTAACCTGCTCTACTGGAAGTCGTCCCTCGGTTGGAAGGCTGGAACTGGATGAGCTTTAAGGTCCTTTCCAACCCAAACCAGGCTGGGATTCTATGATTTCCAGCAGTGAGAAGGGGAGGTGGCGGCTGCCCTGGTGCAAAACAGCTCAGTGGTGCCTTGGGGTGGATGTGGTTTCGCCACCCCATCAGACAACCATCCCATGCAGCTCCTCAGGGCCAGCACCTCTAACATAATCCTCTATTTCGGGGAGCAATGGCTCATTTTAGCATCGCCAGAGATTTCTAGTGCTCCTTTCTTGGGAGATTGAAAAATCACCTCCCAAGGTGTTTCAGGTTTCTGTGTTCGCAGAGGCGGTTGGGAACTCTCTGGGGCTCTGTAAATACTTCTTGCTGAAAACAAACAGGTTTTCGAGGCAATGGGCTTTGTATTCAGAACGTGGTGGGTTCTAACAGGAAAAGATTACCCAAGGAGAGGGCAGAAGTATGGGGGGTTTTTGGCTGAGATGCTGAAGAAAAGCAAAGCTATCGTATGTGGGAGCAGGGGGGAGCTTCGCGTCTCTTGGGCTGGAGGCAACTGAAGTCCTGCCACGAAGTCTCAGCTGCAAGAATCTGTCTTCCAGCCTGGGAGCAGATTGCTCCTCAGCCAGGAGCTGAGCTGGACAGGAGGAGCTACGTCAATGCACTAACTTCTCTGGCTTGGTTTCCCAAACTTGGCTCTGTCCTTTGCTTCTCCCCGCCTGTGGGGTTGGAACTGGATGATCTTTAAGGTCCCTTCCAACTCTAACCATTCTATGATTCTACCTCCTGCTTCCCTTATTCCAACGCTTCATAAAAGCAGGTTTTATTTTCCCTTGCCCATACCCAAGACCTTTAGCACTGCATTTGCCATGGCTGTGGGATGGATCTTTCCCTAAAATCATGCAATGTTTTACTTGGTGTTTCCATATCCCAGGCCCTGCGGTGCGGATGGCTGGAGGGGCTCCTGCCCGGCCCAGGGAAGCAGAGCAGCTGTGCCAGGGATGCTCTGAACAAAGTCCCTCTCCTGGTGGTGGCAGCCTGTGATTTGCATACAGATGCATAGGAAATCCTGGCAGATCTCAGTGTCAAGGGGGAAGGGGATCGCTGGCGAAGGCAAAGAGGTAAGGATGAACAATGTGCACCCCCCAAAATCTCCACCTTCTTGTAGCAGGCTGGGGGACCCATCAGGAAAGCGGTCACCACATCCACCCTGCTGTGTGTGTGGGATCAGGAGCAGCGTCCAGCCAAGTAAGAAAGGAGGTGCAGGATGGTCCCCCAAGGGCAGCATCATCTTTGCCTGTCTATTCCTCCTTCTTCCCTTTCCTGCCACTTCTCTTGTTTCTCCTTTTCTTCATCAGCCTGTTCTCATGCTTTTCCCCTCCTGTTGCCTTTTGTTGGAGAACCAGTGTAATACTTTAAAATGGTGTTTAGATCCTGCTCACTTGGTGTCCAACAGCTCTGAGTGCTCTGCTCTGTCTTACCCAGAGCACAATCCCACCTGGCTGTGCAAATGGTGTGGAGTCCCATCCCCACCACCTTGAGTCCTTATCCCACGCCAAAGCAGTGCCCCATCCCTGGCAGTGTTCAAGGCCAGGTTGGATGGGGCTTGGAGCAAGCTGCTCTAGTGGAAGGTATCCCTGTCTATGGCAAGGGTTGGAACTGGATGAGCTTTAAGGTCCCTTCCAACACAAACCAGGCTGGGATTTTGCAGGCTAAGGAGGGTTCAACAAAACCTCCATCAACAAGCAGAGAAAATCTACAGCCTGCAATTGCTTCACCCCCACTCAGAAGGGTTGGAGAAACTCCAACTGGAGACTGCCACGGTCCATAAACAGTCTGTTTGCTTTATTTTAAAGAAAAGTTATCTGTCAATTGTGTTTGAATAGCAAATAAATGCAGAGGAGCTGTGAGCGGCCATGAAGGGTCTTTGGGCAGAAGGGGAGGATGACTTTGTCAAACCCTGTGTTTGCACAGCTGGATCTCTGGGTGTTTTGCAGCACAGAGAATGCTGAGGGTGCATATGAATGAAACACTGAGCTCACCACCTATTTTCTGCAGGTCCTTCCCCAGATGCTGTTGGCTCCACGTTTCCTTTGCTGCTGGACTCCAAACCCCACTTGACATGAGGCTGGCAATGGTAGGACTGGCAATGGAGGAGGGACACGTGGCAACGTGAGGACACACACATTGACTTCCCAAGTGTTGCGAAGGTAAAGCACTCAAACCACAAAGCATTGCATCTCAATGAGCAGCCCAGCAACCTCCTCCCCTTCCAATGTGCAATTAAAGAGAACAAAACCCCAGCACCATGGAAGCGCTGGAAACGAGGCAGCTTCCTCACCATCCTTGTAGCTCCTGTTATCCAAGATTGTCCACAGCATCCCAATTGCATGACCTCGGCAAAAGGCAAGTCGAGTCTGTTTATCACGTGGCTCCTTAAGAGGTGCTTGCCTGGTGAATGGCCTTGGCATACATTAAGTGAATAAACCGCCCCATTGTTGGGCTCCTTCAGCCGCTCTGCTCAGTTGACCCATTCAATAACTGTTTGTTTGCACAGATTTCCCTGTACAAGTGCAACAAGCTGAACCCTGGATCTGAGCAGATGTGTTTGGAGTAGGCTCTCCCTCTCCCTGCCTCCTTCCCTTCAAGGTGTATTGTGTCTTTTCAGAGCTCCAGCTCTCACCAGCGTGACTCATTCAGGCAGAATTTCTGTGCTGTTTTCAGGGACCCTCCTGGGTTTCCAGGCATGATTTACCTCTTCTGTGGCCATGTTTTGAGCCTCAAACTAACCCAAAACTCCCTCCTGCGTGATTTCTTTATATTTTATCACAGCATATCTGTGCGCGATGAAACAGGGGATGAAATGGGGCGCAGGAAAGGTGTGCAGCCACTGTTTGAAGCCAGAATTGAATCAGGTGTGTCAGCATCTCCTCTCCAAGGCTGCTGGGCTCTGGAGAAGGCACCCTGAACAACTCTGGGACTGCGTCTATTGCAGACATCCTTTGCCTTCACCTCACTGCACTGCACATCCCAGCCCTTCCGAGCAGCCTGGAGCTCTGCCTGGGCTTACAGGTAGGAAATCCCCAACCTGTTCTTCTGGGATGCTGTGAGGCCAAGCTGTTCTTGTGGTTTGAACCCTTGTGCTAAGGCAGAGGCCTGCACGTGCCTTTGTTTCAGGAATTCCATTTTCCAGACATGGAATACGGAGGATTTTCCCAAAGGCAACACCTCTCCCTTTTAAAGACATGGTTTGGCCCCTAGGTTGTCTGATATACATAACCCGCTGCTGGTAGCTCATGTGTTCTATCCAGAAGTAGCGAAGAGCTGTGTAAATGTCATGAGTTCAGGCACAATATGCCTTGATGCAGAGACCCAATGGCTGAAAGATTGATGGAAATACACTCTTTAGCAATGAAAGTGAAGGGCTGACCCCACGTGTTTTAAAAACGTGGGTATGGAGTAAAGGCACATCCGTCAAAGCAAAGAAACTGTGGCGAGCTCTGGAGCTCGCGACGCTGCTGTCTGAAATCAAAGTCAGCTCGAGGTGAGCTAAAAATACAGCAGGCACGTTCTGCGGGACTATGGATGCCGAGACTCAATAAGCCATGAAAAGTTCTGGAGGTGTTCAAATCCTTTTTCCCATTGATGTATCACATGCATCACAAATACCCTCAAAAGAGCCATTTGTGCGTCTCCCTTCAGACGGAGACGGGGAAATAAACCAAATGCATGCAAATATTATTTCAGGGCAGGCTGAGATTGGGTGGGGTGAAAGAGAGAAGTTAAACATAGAAGCATATTTATTTCTGCATCATTTTGTCAGCTTTCTCTTGGCAGCGAGAGACGAAACTTAGGAGGAGCCTGACCTCCGCATTAGCCGAGGGAAGGCATGTGCTCGCTGTTTTGGAGTCACCATCTGTGAGGGAGATACCGGGGAGCATAGACGCGTGGCAGGGAGATGGCTGCAGCCGGAGAGGGACCGCAGGGACCCTCAATTCCTGAGCATCCTCCCAGCCCCGCCGGTGCATTTATCACTGCGACGAGTTTCTTCTTGACAACGGGGGCTCTTCAAGCTCTTCTATGTCTTCCCCACCAACCCCTCCAGCCCAGCTCCGGGGAACTTTTCCCCCTTTCTCCCGCAATCAGCCCCGGTGGGTCCATTTGCTTTTGTCTCCCATTAATTGCTTGCTACTTTTCAGTGCCTGCTCCTCCCCCTTGGAAAGATAAATTTTAAAGCCGGAGCGGGGTGGAGAATGGCTGAGCCCGCTGTTATTTTTGACATTCGCCCCAGTGACAGCTGGACCTTGCAAGGCTGGGGCTGTTCGCACACAAAGCCTATTAGCTGTGCCCCACTCACTTAATGAGGCCTGAAGTCTGCAAGGAAAATTTCCTCCCCGAAGTGTGGCAGAGCCCCTTTGTCATTGTAAACAGGCGCTGCTCACCCAGCCCTTGCCTCGCCTTTCTCCTTCCTGCACCGTGGCTTTTCTGTTTACTCAGGAAACAAAAGCGAAGCCGTGTCAGCGTTAAGGGGAAGCAAATGCACCCAGCTCCTCGGGTTCACACGCGTGCCCGCCTCTGCCACCCGCCCGCCTCGGACAGGGCTCCCCGGTGTCACCGACACCACGGGATACCCAGGGAATGGGCTGCGGGATGGGAAGGGAGGGATGTGGCTGGGGTTGATAGATCCATAGGAACTGCTCACTATAGGAACAGGCTGTACAGGTCAGAATGGCAGTGAGAATAAGAGCAAGATGCTTTCTCCAAAATCCTTTACCTAATCGTAGTGATTTGGGGCTCCAGCATTTCCTGTGTTATCCACAAAGATGGTTTTGAGGGATATTTTGCTCCGTGAATTTGCATCATTTTTTTTCTTGTGCAAGGAGCTGCCTTCCCAGCTCTACAAATAATTCCCAAAGGGATATTTCCTTCTGCCTCTTTTGAACTTGAAACCTGCCCAGGTTGGGAGCATTGTAGCCCCCAATATGTCCCATTTACATTGGCAGTCACTAGCTGACAGAATAAAACCTTAATTACCTATAAAGCACTTTAGAAATGGGAACACCCTCGGTGTAACTAGTAACACAAGTTTATTGAGACTATTAACAATATGAAAGCAAAGAAAGTGGAAAACTCCCCAACTGCTTTCCCCATGCAAGACCTCCTCAGAGATGGTCCTTCCTTGGGCTGAAGGTGACCAGTCACTTGTCACCAAGGACAAGCAAAGTTACTGGGGTGAAAGCTTTGGAGTATAGGTGTTGGTTTGATTAAGGAGATTAAATCTGCAAGTCTCATGATTTGGAACATAACCTTCAATGCCAGCCAGGTGTAAAACAGAGCTGGAATATCTGCCTGGTCTTCATCGAGGCTGGGATAGAGGTGAGAGGTGTGGGCTGTCCCTTCTTTGTGGTGTTGCTACCAAAGCCTAAGGAGCATTTGAGTATCCTGCTTAGAGGGGTGTGAGGGCAGGCTGAGGCTTCTGCACACATCACAGCCTGCACGGGAGCGATCTGCTTTGGTGGTTCAAGTGAGTTTAGGATGCTTTGGGAGCTGGGCCTCAGAGCATGTCCCCATGCCATTGTCTTCCTTGGCTGACCCTGGAGGAAACTTCCTGGAGGCTTCAGAAAGCAGCCCCCAGCCTGCAATGTCTGTATCTGCGGACACCCCTTCCCCCTCCTCCTTTTGTGTTCCTTCTTCTCCAGGGATTTGCTTGCTAGTTTTTAAATATTTGCATATTTCAGGGCTTGCTTTCTGTTGGTAACTAAGGCTGTTTGGGCAAAGCTGAGACGTTCTCTAAATGGAAGTCAGGCAGAAATTACCTTTTTTGTGTGCCTTGCAATTATCACAGCAAAGCGATTCCTTTCTTCCTCCCGGAGCAAGTAATTTATTTCTTAACAGAAAAAACCTGCAACGTTACTTGAAGAAAGCCGGGTTAATGCTGTCCTTGTTTTCCCTGTGAAGTTAAGCTGCCTTTGTGACTGAAGTGTTTGGCTTCCATTTATCAAATTGCTTGTGGGTATGTCCCACTTTGGGAAGACACAAGAGGCATTCACGAGCGCGAAAATCTCAGGTTCCAAATTGACTGTTTAGTAACAAAGGGAGGGAACAGACCAGTCTTTATTCTGTGTTTCAAACTTGCCTTTGCCAGTGTTTCTCAAGTGGTTTTTCCTTGTTTGCTTCATAAACCCTAAGGTGTAAAACCGACTGTCAGGAAACTTGCAGTGATCTTTGATCATCAGTCTCAGCATCTCCTGCTCGCTCCTTCAGTTCCTTGCCAGCCCATGAGTGTGAGGACTCCTGCACCCACCTGATACAGCCTCCCCTGGGCAATGCTGCGTCAAGGGGTGATGGAGAAGGAAGTGGAATAACTGATTTTGATGAAAAGTCACCAAGTCTTCCCCTTCCCACAAGCCCTTTTGACCCATTTGAATTTCAGCCTGTTTTGGAGATCAGGGTAGGAGATTTTCTGCTCACATTTGGCTTTGTGTGAACTGCTCAGACTGCAGCAGTTTTGGTAGAGCTTCTCGTTGACCATCCCAACTCCTGCTGGCTTGGGCCAACTCCACCTCTTTGCAGCAGCTTAGTCTATCTAATGGGTAGTCAGGTCTTGATTGACAGTGATGATTTGGCAATCCAAGTCTCTCAGTTTAATGAGCATCCCTGTAGGGAAATGTGTGTAAATGCTGAGTGCAAGGTAGGAATGCGAAAGTTTGGGCTGTAAGAGTGATGCTAAAGCACAGATTTACTGTCTGCTTACCTGAAAGCCTTTAAGCCACATTTCTCCAGAACTCCTTGAATATTTTCCCTAATGGCAATGGGAACCTTCCTGTTGCACACAGTCACCTTGCAGAGGGCTGCTCTGGAGAGCAAGGAGCATGCTGTGATCCCTTTTCTTCTTGTGGTTCGGGGTAATTTCTGTGCAAATTGACACAGAGAAGTCTGCAGAAGCCCTTCTTCCCACTGATGTCCCCTTGTCTCTGTGCAAGGGGATTAGGACATGGCAAAGGACCCACAGAGATCAGGGAGGACGCTGTGCTATGCACCAAGGTGGAGGCGAGGAGTCTTTCTCCATCGCTGTGGCCTCTTCATCTCGATGTCCTGCTAATATCTGCTAATCGGCTTTTCATTTGTAGGCTCCGTTTTAATTCACCGGTGTTCATACCTCTGACATTAAGTTGGCAAGCTCGTGCCTGTGTAAAAGCTGTAAGTCAGGACTGGGCAACCGGCTCCAGGAGTGCCTGTGAGCTTGGCGTGTGTCAAGGGGATTTGCATTTTGAAGACAGAGCTAATCCCTTTTCTATGGCCTGCACTCGTAGGCAGCTGCCCCAGAAGCGTTTTGCCTGTCCCCTCCTTTACCCTCCTTGTTGATGGGGATTTCAGAACAAAGAAGGTGGTGGGTTAGGGCTGGGAGCACCAACCTGATATGCAGGAGTCCTGACTCCAGCCCTCTGCTCTCATACAGCCTCCTAAGGTGACCCTGGATGCATCCTGCAGACTACATCAGGCTTACACATGCTAGCACCCAATGCATCCATGAAGCTGGCCCGTAGCCCAGTGCGGGTGGTCAGCCCAGGTCAGGAAACCTGCTGGGGGACACAGCTGGAAATAGGTAAATGCATAAACATCACATCAGCGCTTCTAACCAGCCTTTTAAAATTCAGCCTGCATCTACTCGCTATTGCTGGGGCTGTATTTTGAGAGCTCTGTGAAAATCTGGACACGTGTTTCTGTTCCTGTGGTCTGCAGTGCCTTCTAAATAGCTGATATTGAGCAAGGGTTAGATTTCATATCATCTCGGCTTAAAGATGCACAGGCTGCAGGAGCCGCGCTGAGGCCAGCCGCTGATGGGGGAGATGTCATAGATGTCCAGAGGCCCTGGATCAGACCATGAGTTTCAAAGCCAGCTGCAGGATGTAGATACTCAGCACTCGCTGAAATGAACAGCAGTGTTAAATCTAACTATTCAGCTGGCTTCGCCGAGTGAATTCTTGTGAGCATCCCTTTTGCCGCCATCTCATTGAGTGTATTAACCTGGAGATCTGGCCTGAAGGTAGGAGGATTGAATGCCAAGAAATTTGGCTGGATTTGACTTTTGTGCTTCATTTTCAGAGTCCAGGATGATCTTTTCACAGTACTGGTGGTTATTTGCACAAACCCTGCTCAATGACTGTCTTTTACGCAGTTGTGATGAGGGGTTTGGAAGCTGAGGGGGAGTTTTTTGGATCATTTCCAGTCCCTTCTGTGTGGCTCTGCAGTGACCTGACAAGATACTTTAAGCCTCAAAGAGGCCAAGCTCCCTGTTAGCTGCTGTAGAAGAAGGAAGATTTACACCCCCAACTATGGTCCAAGAATGCTTCCCTTTCCACCAAATCATTATTTTCCAGTGATGGGGGAAAATCTCCCACCAACTGTACAGCTACAAACCACATCAAGTCCATCAGTAAGTACATCATGGAGGCGTTTGCAAGTGTTTGGTCTCCGTTTTCAACTCTTGGAGTGGGAAGATTCGCCCCAGAGCAAGCAACCCTCACCTCCATGTTAGTCCTGGGGATGAAAGCCCAGTGCTGGCAATCTTTGATGTGATTCTTTCATATCATGAGGTTGGTTGGGCAGGTGGATGCTGCCAGAGCAAGGAGCACAGCTCAGTCAGGTGGGCTTTTGTTGGCCATGCAGGAATGCAGATTCCCCCCAAGTAGGGAAGCAAACAGAGTTGGGTTGCATTTGAAATAAGGCTCGTGCAAAAATTTGCATAATAACATGTAAAAAAAAAGTGCTGTGAAACTAAATATAGTGCAGTGCTGTTTTACCAACCTCTGGTTAATCAAAGTTAACTGCATCCTAATGTAGTGCATGTTGCCTCGCTGCACGTCAAATTGCCATTCTTCCAAACCATCAGCACGTTTCTGTAAAGCAGCTCTACAGAAAAGTACAGTGGAAAGCAAAATCCTGACTATACTATGCTTCAAATTGCTGCTAAACTTGGTTTTATATTGATCTATCAAGTTTTAATGGTTTACTTTAAGTCTCGCCACATCATACGAAGCCAACCTGAGTGCAAGCATCATTGGCTCGGTGAATCCCAGACTCCGTATGGGAGGTAACAGTGGTGTCGGATGCTCCGCTGGGCTCTGTGGTGTTATGCCCTGTACAGACACATGTGGGAAACACATGGGTGCGTGTGTGCTGGGTGAAGCTCTCCCCTTTTTGAGCCAACAGCTTGATCGACCGCCCTCACGCGGGGCTTTAAGCCACGAGGAACGCCGGCGTTCGGCACGTTCCTGGAAACACCCTGCTCTCCCCATTCAAAGCCCCTGTGGGTTGAGCTCCTCCACGGCTGCTGTTAATAGGTTAATGAGACCCTCGTCTGGCGGAGTTAGAGTGCCTGGCTTTCTAAGATAAACCTATCCAGCGCCATGAGGAGGTTGGGCCTCTTTATGACTGCACGCCATTCATCCTGAGTACACAAGAGCTCGCAAATTTAATAAGCAGAATCCATTTCAGCCCCGTGGCCTGCCATGGCAACAGGAGAGAGGGGCTCCAGCCTTCGCTGCTCAGGCATCATTATCTCCAGGGCCATCTGCTCCAGAGAAGCACAATCCCAAACTCATTTAAATAGAGCCAGCCTGAAATATGTGATGATTTTTCCCAGTCTCCCCCCCCTTCCCCACCGGCTTCCCCCCACTACACCTCAGCACACAAACGGGAGGAGATGTAATATTCAAAGGGTGAGGAGAGGGTGCAGGAGATAAGATTATAGCGATAATGAATGGGGGAGGGAGGAACTTTCCTCCTTTGGCTGCCGTTCCCCGAGAACTCGAGAGGTTGTGATAAATTATAAATGTATTTTTCAAGTCATCTTCTTGGAAGAAATATTTCATAAACAATGATTCATCGCCCTCCCCAGAACTCGGCCTCTCAGGAACAATTAAGCAGTGAAGAAAACTAACCCTGCTAATTCGTTTCTTCCCCTGCTTTCTGACTGACAGCGCGCTGTCCTCGTCACAAATGGATGCAATAAATTACCCTGCCCCTAAACGTGTTCACCCCTTGTAACTGGGGACAGTTTGGAAAGCAAGTGGGAAGGGTTATGAGGAAGGGGATTCAGTCCTTGCCCTGTGGGACTCAAATGATTTGTACCCATGGACGTGCTGCCTTGTATTTAGGGGCTCCCAAGACGGGGTTTAAACAGGGAGCAGTAGCAGCTTGCTGAAATGAGCGGCCTCAAGTGCATCCCCAACAGGGATGGGAGAGGACATGGGCTTTGACAGAGGGACATAAACAAGAGCGTGCAAAGTTGCACCATGCCTCTGCTTCTGGACAAAGTCATTTTTAATGCATCTGTTTTGTTTCAGATACAATTCACTGCTCAGCTGCAGGAGCTGTAAGGAGCAGCGTGAACCAACACAGGGGTAAGGGGGGATGCCAGTGGGTGGTTTTGCAAGTCGTTACTCCAACAGTGTGTAAAGTTTGAGGGGCACTTTGGGTTGTAGGTGGGAGAAGATGGCCAAGAGCAAGAGCCAAGGTGAGTTAGGGTGTTTCTCTGCCCAGCCCCTCCACTGTGGCTCTATATGATAGGAGAGGTGTCAGGGCTGGAGGGGAAAGAAGTTACTGCAGGAATTCCTGAAAGATGCCATTTCTCATTTGCTTTCTGCCAGGGTCTTCTGACCTCCGCTCGCTGGGTCACAGGAATAAATCCATCATGGGCTGAAGGATGGGTTTCCTCTGCTGAAGTGGATGCAGCGCCCGTCCACTGAGCATCCCTGTCCCTCCTGTGAGCCTGTAATGTGTGTGGAAACATCTGCCTTGCTCTCACGTTTCTAGGTCTGCAGCACACATACCCCACGCAGCAGGAGCGCACGTGTACGTGCACAGAGGACTGAGGCTGTGGGTGGGATAGGATGAAACAGGATGGGATGGGAAGCCGCAGCCCCTGCGGCTTTCAGGGCAGGCATGCAGTGGGATGTGTGACTTTGCCAGCTCCCAGTTCATGCATACGTGGTGCTGGGGTCTCCTTTGCCTGAAGCTCCAACCTGCCAAGTTTCCCAGCTCCACTCCATGGCATATGGAGTTTGTGTAGATTATACGGAGCGAGGCTGCAGTACATCAGCAAGATCAAATGAAAGTGTAGAAATGCGTCTGGGGTAGGAGGGAAATGAAATCATATATATTCATTACAGTTATTTAGTGTGTTAAGCCTCCCAGTGCCCATAACACCCTGTGTACTCTGTCATCCTTCACCTCCAGCAGAGGCAGACACCTCTGGGAGAGGTGCCAGGAAACAAAAGCAGCATCACCGAGGCAGGGATGTGATGAATGCCTGCAAGGATGGACATCCCCCCTGGCCCCAGGGAGAGCTGAAGGAAGCAGAATGGAATTATACATCTTGGAATCCAGCGTTTTCTGCCATCAACTGAGTCCTGGGATATTTCTGTGTCTGCTCCTGTGGATTTCTGCAGGAGTAATGCTTGCTCAGGTGAGGAAATCATGGTTTTATTGCTGGTGCCATCCCTGGGCAATGCAACCACATATGCACAAGATACCTTGGGTGACCAAAGTGCCCAGTATCCCCTCCTGGAGGCCGAACTTGCTTCAGCCATATCCCTTACTTTGCATGGATATAATCATAAAGTGTTCCCTAACTCAGGTTGTCAAGTCATTGATTAGGAATGCAGACTCAGCAAACCCCAGGTGATAAATAGCCTATGACATATTAACTCGTGAAGAAAGTCTCTATTGCTCGGAAATCTTTTTAGGTTGATAAATTGGAGGATCTACCACAAAATCCATGATAATGTGTTTTTCTCTGCAGCACAGTTAGAAATAATAAGGTACCAAGTGTTATTATCAGAGATGAATAAGCTTCAAAGTGTTTGCAGAAGTATTTTAATTTATTAAACCTGCAGAATAGTTGAAATATTCATAAGAATGGTTTCACTGTAAGTTTCTCAGCTTTTTCTTCTCCTGGACTGAATAATGCTACATAAAGACCTGAAGCTAACCAGGCCTTTGAGTTCTCATCATAGACAGATTCGGCCTCCAAAAAGACAAACCAACCCCCTTTTTGAAGACAGAAGTTCAACTCCTGTTCTCTTATTTAGAAGAAAACATATTTCGTTTAAAGAAATTTCAGACCTTTGCACCTCCTCATGTAAACCCTTGTCAGAAATGTCCCAGGAACTGCTATTCCCAGTAACATGCAGCATCCACGCCAGACGACAGAAGACCCAGATGTCTTCACAGACAGGCTGATGCTGCACACACCATCTGATCCTCTGTGAAATCTCAGCCTGGAGTTCCATGGACACGCTTTCAGCAGCTGCCCTCGACTCTTGCCTTAAGCGCACGCATTCAATTATTTAGCAAGGAAAATGGGCTCCTGTAACTAATAAAACATCTGATTTAGCTCCTTAATCCCGCTCTAACATCTTTAAACCAGTGCCAACACAGGTGAGACCTTTGGGAGAGGAAAGCTAAATATTGCTCTCTGCCTCGTGGCTTGCTTTCAAACGTACATTTCATTCCATCTCTGTTGCTCAGAATTAATGTTGCAAGGAGAGCAGCAGAGAGCTTTTCTAGGAAAGCATGGCAAATGCCCAGCTCCAGCAGAAACCAGCCTACCACTGCGCAGATCCGCTGTACCATGGGTAATTCATCCCGCATGGCAAAGACTTGCTTTCCTGAAATGCTCAGCTGTTAGCAGGAGGAGGAAACCAGCTCATGGGTCAAAGCTCTCGGAGCAAAGCAAATCTTCTTGCCTTGTTTCTCAGGTTTTTAAGAGATAAAACCCAGCAGGTGAGAAGGAAGAGATTGAACGGGGCAGTTTTTCACTCTTCTATAAGCAAATTCCTGGCCGCAATCTCTGCAGATCCTAATGGGGTGGCCTAATGGAACTAGACAGCGCAGCCCAAAATCTTGCCTGTATAATTGTGTGCTTCACTGGACTGACACCAGGAATGCATTTAGCTCGTTCGAGGCTCAGCTGGAGATGGGGTAGCTTTGCAGAAGCTTACGCTTCGTCCCGCTGCATCACCCCTCCTTGATTGATCACCTTTTCTGCAGGCTCTGACAAGAGGTATGGAATTATCATTAAAGATGCCTCTCAGAAAGGCTCTAAGACATATTCTGTCAGATTTATACCTGGGAGTATAAATTTATCAGATTTATATGAGGAGTGAGTCGATAAGCATCTCTTTTTGGGTTCCATGGGCTGATTCTGCAGGGGCTGGGGCTAAAGGAATGATGGTGTGGAGGCAAACTTGGGCTGAGAACCTGTGTCTGGAAGACCAACAAATTCCAGTGTTTTGTCCTTAGTCTGATGCAACTCAGCTTTAATTTTGATTACGTTATCAAGAATTAAAAAAGAAAAATAAGGAGGAAATTTGACATTTTCCGACCAAATGAAAAATAGCATTTGAATTGCGTGTAGTGACGAAGCATCGAGTTAAAAGTCCAGGAAGATTTGGGACAGGCAATAGCTATAATTGTACCTAACATCCTTCCTGGCTTCTATTTCACACACAGCCTTGTTTTCTCTCCTATTTGCTATTTTTGTGTTCTGTCATGGGTTTGAGCCGTGGTATTTTGTAAAGCTCTTCCCTGTGCACAGCAGCAGCTGCCGCCGCGCCACCAGCCCTGTTGCCATGGCTGATCCACAGGGCTTGTGCCAGAATCTTGTTGGTCAACAAGCCTCTGTCAGTGCTGCTGGGCTGCGTGTTTCCATAGCTATCCCTGGAAAGGGGCTTCCTCAGGTGAAGCGATGCTGCATCTCCCTTCTAAAGGGCTCATCCTCAAGGCACTCGTAGGTTTGTAGTCCTTAAAGTCACTGTTCAGCACCCTACCAGCTGAGCTCTTGCCAAATGAGCTCTAAAAGCAAGAGAAATGGTTTTTAACATAGAGCAGCTCGTTTGTGCTCATCAAAAGGGAGCGTTCAGCTTGAAAATGTCCCCTCTTCGTGTAATTCATGGGCTTCAAAAATCAGTTTCCCCACATGCAGGTGCCTCGAGAGCATCCGTTTTTAACACATTTGAAGGAGTGAATTCCTCTCACTGGACTTAATTAGGGACAGGTATGAAAACAAATGGAGGAAGAAGATCTTAGGAGGAAAGTGGGTCTATTAGGGAAGGACTGTAGGGCTTTTTAATTAATGCCAGAACAGCTGTCCTTAAACTGTTTCTCTCTTAGGAGCAGATTATCCCAGTGAAGGCTAAGAGGTCATGGAAAACAAGAAGCAAGTTCTGTTCAGAGCTTCTGCTTCCCATTTGCATCACTGTCACCAGCAACTGCGGAGCATTTGTCTGGTCCTTCCTTGGATTGCAGCATATTTCTGTTTTCTTACAATATAGACTCATCCCAGTTTGTTTCTAAGCGAATTGCTTTTTTGTTCATGTTGCATATTCCCTAAACAGCCGTATTAGTGGTGGCAGCATGTCATTTTGATGGTGTTATGACAGTGTGACGCCAAACTCGTATTAACATAGCATTCCTTTTTAAGCTTGTCTGAAAACATATTGTTCTCCCTTGCCAGCACTCCTCTGCTTCTCTCACCCTTTACCATGGGTTCTGGGTTGTCTTTTTGGTTTAACTCCATTGTAAATAGGCTGATACACAGTGTATATGGATGCTGATCAGGCAATGAGACCAAAGGAGAGAAGAACAAACCCCAGGGCTGTCCAGAAGCCTCTTCTTGAGGAAAGCCCCAAGCCCGCATTTCTCTGACACCCTCCTTTTCCTTATGCTTCACCTCACTCAGATGTATTGAGTTTTGATTTATGATGTTTAGGTTTCGAGCTCCCCATTGCTACCTTGGAATTCTTTATATTTATTCCACCTTTCCTTCTCCAACCTCAGTTAAAAGGTGGACTCTGATGTCTCCCAAATGGAGAAATCAGTATTAAATTCAGAAGGCTTTGAAGAGGGGAAAGCCATAACTCAGGGTATGAGGAGCTCTCTGTGTGCACAAGGGGGATGAGTAGATGCTCTGTGTTGTTTGGATATCCTGCTTTTCTGGTGTGAGGCCTGTGGGATGCTCACTCAGGGATGGAGTTGATTTGGGCTGGAAATCAAAGCTGTTTGCTAAATACCACACATATCTTTTGGAAGGAAAGTCGAATAGTGCTTGTTTCCCAGGGAAGAGAATTTTATGTTAGAAGTGGCTATTAGGAGAGCAAACCTCACCTCCTGTCCTTGTGACACACAGGCAGCAAGATGCGCACAGAAGCCTGGCTGCCAAACACCGGCCAATCCAGGACCCACCATGCAAAGGACACCAGAAACTTCACCCAACTCCTCTCACCTCCCCAGTGGGGCAAATATGGTCCAGATTGGCTTGGTGTGTTGCCGGCTGCAGGGTTTTCCTGTCTCTTAGTGCTGAAGGAGGATGAGACTGGGTCCTGTGATACAATGCACAGTAAAGCTCCCCAACAGCGCACCCATGGGCGTGAAACATCAACTTTCCAAGAGCCTGTGACTGAGCACAGACCCCATTCCCATCGCCCTGGATTCTTCACAGCAAACCTTTGCTTGGGATTTATCTTTGCCTATTTGTTTTCCCATCCCTCCTCCTGCCCCCTGACCTGACAAGCACTCCTTTTAGCAGAGTATTAATTATCATCACAGTACTGGGACTAGTAATTATCCCTCCCTTGTGCTTTATGGGCTTCCCAGCACTGCTTGCAATGAGGACAGGGTGAAATGGCTCAGCTGGCAAGGGGCTTGTGGTGTGTGTCTGAGAGCCGTGGTAATTGTCCTGTGCCAGAGAGGAGGGAATGAGGGGAAGAAGAAGGAAAGGGAGAAATCATCTCTTTGCAGTCAATGATGAATTGGAGAATTCAGCTTGTAGCCTTTAACCAGGGTGTTTTGGCGCACAGTTTATAATGGAAAAGAAAAATAGGAGGAACCTGAGGCTGTCCACCTGGAGATGGAGAATCCAAGTAGGGCTGAGAGGATGATAACCGTGTTTGTCAGTGCTGAGAAACTCCATTGTAGCAAGAGGAATAGGAAAAAACTCCCAATCGAGATGTACAGAGGAGCCATAGGGAGAAGATTCCAAGGGTGTAGCACAACTGGGCACAGTAGCACCCATCCATTTCTCTCACTGTATAGAGTACAATGGTGAGCCCAGCAAGGAGGCATCGTGCAGGATGGCCACAGTGGAGAGCATGGAGACTGGAGCCTGGATGCCTTCCAAGGCACAGTGCTACCAGGAACACAACAGCTCTCTGTCAGGAAGAGGGTAAAAAAAAACCCCAAATAATCCTCTCTGGCCAAAAGTGTGAATTATTCTTCAGCAAAATGACAACACTCTGCTAGTGAATATTGCCTTTCATTACAGTAGGGAAGGGAAAGGGAGATAAAAATGAAATAAGCTGTGCTTTTCTTCCTTTTATGTCCTTTTTGCAAACCTATAAGGGTTCTTTCTGCCTTTTCTTCCCCCCACATTCCTGCAGGAGTGTGAAGTTTTATTGCAATTTATTGTGTATTTGTCTAGGAATTTAGGGCTCTCCAGAAATCACAGCCCCAGCGTGGCAAGCACTGCTGATGGACGTGGTGAAAGGCACGGTGAACTCTGAGCACTCAAACTATAGAAGCCAAGTGTCAGAGGGAAAATGGATGAAGACCTTTGCCCATGGCCACCCTAAAAAACCAGTGCCAGGAATAGAAATGAAATCCAGCAACCCCACCTCCTTGTGAGAACCTGCCTGCTTGGGGGTATTTTCATGCTGTTAAAGATTAATTGTGGCAATGGGATGCTGAAGATACAAGCTAGAAAGCAGAAGCCTGTCCTGGCTGCTGCTCTGCCCCATGCCTGAGGCTTAGACAAGTGGGATGTGTGAGACCTAAGCCATGTAGGTATGCACTGACACAAAGGACATTTCCATGTGCAGCATCTTGGATATTGTGGGATCAAGCTCTGCAGCTTCTCCCTGTGCTGGTGCAGAACATGAGAGGTGCTCGACTTTGGGTAAGCTTTGGAGGACACATTCCACAAAGTTGAATTGTGCAAGTAAATCCTCAGCCTATCCAGGCTGGAAACTTTGCCCCTGGGGAATTAGGCAGAGTCATTTGTCCATCATTAATGCCACTTATTTGGGGATCATCCTTACAAACATAGGTGTCTTGAGAAACTTAATCCTCAAACACATAAGCAGTGTGTCTCTGCCTGTGCAGCAAGGGAACTTTGAGCATCTCTGATACACTGGGTCCAGCTGGGCTTTGGGACCCTGGGCTAAGGTGATGCTTAGCTCTTCACTCTGCTGGTCTGCGTAACCTTGGTCAAACCACTTGCTGTTCTGAAGAGGGTGGAAGAAGATTCAGTGCAGCAGCTCCTGAGGGCGGGCAGCCTCAGCTTTCCATGTGCTGGAATGAGCTGCAGCACCAAACAGAGCTGCTGAGAGTGCTGTAAGGCTTCAGCCTCCTCCCACCATGTGGCTGGGGCAGCGCTGGGCGATGGGCAGTCAGCACTGACTGCTCCTTTCTTGGCTGCTCTGTGTCTGGCTCAGCAAAACCATCCCAGATGTGGTCCTGAATCACCCTGTGCCTCAATTTCCCCATCTGCTATGCGAGGTTAACCATCATCTTTAGTTTTGCATTGACAGCATCGCGCTGCCATACAGAACCTAACAGGAAAAGGCTTTCTCAATGAAGGTGAGCAACACCCTGCAACTGAGCAGCTCCCATGGTCAGGCATCCCCCATCCCCAGCGGCTGATTTTGGGCATGTGTGTATCCCTCCTGCACAGCAGACAACAAACTGGCTCAGGAAACCGCATCCATCCTCCATCTCGTTTAAGGCAGATTGCTCACGGGTGGAGGAAATCTCCTGGAGAGTGAACCTTGTCAGCAAAAATGCAAATATTTGGAGTCAGAGTGCTCATTACAGCAGAACTCGATTTCAGGGTCAGCCCCCTTCGCAGCAAATTGTTAGCCAGCGAAAATGTTTATTGTCACCACACTCTGGCAGTTTTGACAGTACCTATCAAGTTGAGCTTGACAATATCTGCATACTGCTTCTCTGGCTTCCCCTGGTGCAGCCATGAGAGAGGTGCTGGAGGGAAAAGATTGGAGGCAGAAGCAGTAGCTGGATATCAGATAACTGGAGCTATCCCCTTTGTGAAAAAGGCAGGGCGGTTGTGGAGCTGGGGGGGAATTATAACACAGGCTGTTGGGAAGATGGTGTTTGAAGAGAAATGTCTTGGTGATTTTATTCTATTTTATTTTATTTTATTTTAAA